>CM017440.1:48546353-48840739 GCA_007726485.1 Eragrostis curvula | reverse complement strand
CCAACTCATGATCTAGAGCTAGCAGCAGTTGTTCATGCTCTAAAGATCTGGAGGCACTATCTGATTGGAAATAAATGTGAAATCTTCACGGATCATAAGAGTCTGAAGTACATCTTCACGCAGTCAGACTTAAACCTCAGGCAGAGAAGGTGGCTAGAGTTGATCAAAGACTATAATCTGGATATACAGTATCACCCTGGGAAGGCTAATGTAGTTGCAGACGCACTCAGTCGCAAGGCTCACTGCAACCACATTAAGTTACATAAGAGAAGACCTGAGTTACTGACAGAGTTCAAGCAACTAAATCTTCATTGCACTCAGTCAAGCCAGATAAACAACCTGTGTGTGAAACCAACTCTAGGAAGCCTAATCCGAAAAGCTCAGGTGGACGATGAAGAAATACATGATCTCAAAGCTAAAACCGGAGTGGATAAAGCACCCGGATTCAGAGTAGATGACCAAGGTACCTTATGGTATAAAGATCGAATCTGTGTACCCAAGAATGGTGGGTATCAGCAGCTCATTATGGATGAAGCCCACAACTCCGCTTACTCCATCCACCCAGGAAGCACCAAGATGTACTTGGATCTGAAAACGAAGTATTGGTGGTCAGGAATGAAGAAGGATATAGCAGAATTTGTTGCCCGATGTGATACCTGCAGTAGAGTCAAGGCAGAACATCAGAGACCTGCAGGATTGTTGCAACCACTGCATGTTCCCGTGTGGAAATGGGATGAGATCAGCATGGACTTCATTGTGGGTTTACCCCGCACCCAAAAGGGGAATGATTCAATATGGGTAATAGTGGACCGTTTAACGAAGGTTGCACACTTCATACCTATCAAGACAGTCTATAGAGGCGACAAGTATGCTCAGTTGTATGTGGATCACATACTCAAGTTGCATGGAGTTCCGAGCAGAATAATCTCAGATAGAGGGATCCAGTTTACCTCGAAGTTCTGGCAAAGTCTGCATAAACTATTGAAAACTAAGTTGGATTACAGTTCCGCATATCACCCGCAGACAGATGGACAGACTGAAAGAGTCAATCAAATCCTGGAAGATATGCTGAGAGCATGTGTGCTAGCCTATGGAAAGGATTGGGAGAAAAGTCTTTCCTTTGCAGAGTCCTCCTACAACAACAGTTATCAGGCCAGTCTACAGATGGCACCCCTTTGAAGCTCTTTATGGCAGAAAATGCAGAACACCTCTAATGTGGTCAGAAGTGGGAGAGCGATCTTTCTTTGGACCGGCAATCATTAAAGATGTTGAAGAGAAAGTAGCTCTAATCAGGGAGAATCTGAAAGCAGCCTAGAGCAGGCAGAAAAGCTACGCAGATACCCGTCGCAGAGATCTGAGCTTTGAAGCAGGTGACTATGTATACCTCAAGGTATCACCAATACGAGGCACCAGAAGATTCAGAGTCCGAGGAAAGTTGGCACCCAGGTATATTGGACCTTTCAAGGTACTCAAGAAGATTGGAGCAGTGGCTTACCGCCTCGAGCTCCCCGAAGAAATGTCAGATATCCATAATGTCTTCCATGTCTCACAGTTGAAGAAATGCTTGAGAGTTCCAGAGGAGATAGTACCACCGGAAGTATTGGATCTTCAACCGGATCTCCGTTACCAGGAGAGGCCCATCAAGATTTTGGATGTTGCCACTCGGTTAACAAGAAGAAATGCCATACGGTTTTGCCGAGTGCAATGGAGTAATCACACAGAAGCAGAGGCTACCTGGGAACGTGAGGATAATCATAAGAAGGAGTTTCCCTACCTGTTCGAGGAAGAGCCTGAATCTCGAGGACGAGATTCGGTTTAAGTGGGGTAGGTTTGTAACACCCTGTGTTTGCCCATGATGAAAAGTCACTAAAAATTTGAACTTTTTCAATTTTGAACAAAATTCAATCAAAATAGAAGTCAAATCCATGCCAAATTTAAAATTTCAAATTTTAAATGTGCATCAAACACCACCATGTGCGTATTTGGAATTTTCTGATTTTATTTATGTGTCTTTTGGTTTTGATCCTTTTTCAAATTTGAACTTCATTCAAATTTGAACCCTAGGAAATTTTGGGAATTATTCAAACCATTCCTTTCCACCTGGGCCGCCCTTTTTCCTTTCTTTCCCCCCCGGCCCACTCATTTTCTCCTTTTCCCGTGCGCCCGCCCGCGGCCCAGCACCTCCCGCCGGCCCAGCAACCGCGCCAGCCCGCTCCATCGCGCTGAGCCGCTGACAGGTGGGCCCCACCTGTCAGCATCGTCTCCCTCCTCTGGCAGCGGCGCAGAGCGCCCATGCCGGCCGGTGCGCCTCGTCGCGTCGTGCCTACAGCCCCGCCGCGTCACGCTCACGCGCGCCCCGTCGCTCCGTCCCGTCGCCTCGTCCCGTCCGCCAACTCCACTGCAACGTGCCTAACTCCCCAGCCTGACCGTCGACAAAAAGCCGGCGCCCAACGGCTCGCTCCGAGGCCCCCTATAAAACCCGACGAGCTCCGCCTCAGCTCCCTCTTCTCTCCCCGAGCTCACCCACCTCCAATCCACACTCCAGCGCCGTCGATTTCAGCTCTTCCCCATCCTCGGCCTCAACTCCGGCGACCGCTCCGTCGTGAAATCGCTGAGCAACCGGTGGGTCCCCGTTCCCCTTTCTTGCTCCTCTCGCTCCCTCTCGCTTCCTCTAACCTCGTGGGCCTCACCATTTTTGCAGCTGAGCTGCGAAACATGGCGGGCATGGGAGGCTAGGGTTCCGGCCACCGCGAGCGCGTCGACGTCGAGCCTCCGGCCTCCTCCGCCTTCTTCGAACCCACGGTGAGCTTCCCCATGCTCCCCTCTCTCTTCCACGCCCCTTCTCTTCCTTCCCCGCGCACGGGCGCGTGCTCCACGTCGAGCACCGCCACCAGCCACCACGCTACCTCGTCGCCGGCAGGCTTCCCGGCCGTGCCTGGCCAAGCTGAGGCGCACGCCGCACGCGGCGCACTCACGCGCACGCGCACGGCCACACAAACGCGCGCAAGCCCGCGCGCATGCGCTCTCCCCTCGCGCGCAGCCGCGCTCCGCCATCTCCGGCGAGCCCGCGCCGTCCCTCCGATGCCCCGCGACGTCACCACCAAGCAGCGCTGGCTTCGCCTTCACGCGTAGATTCCGAGCGTGCTCACCACGTCGCCGTTGATACCCTGTAGATGCCGCCGGTGAGTCCTCCGGCGAGGCGCCGCCGCGAGCGCCACTCCTCCGTCGCGCTCTGGCCGCGCTGCGTCGTCATCCGACGTGGCGTGCCACGTCAGCGCCCGGGCCCGTGGCGACCCGGTCTCCCCTGCCGCGTCAGCACGCGTCCACAGGCGCGGTGCACCGTGGACCGCCCTCTCATGCTACCTCCGGTCCACAGCCCTGTGGACCTAGTCCACGAAACAGTGGGTCACAGTGAACCTGACCCCAGTGGCCCACCTGTCAGCCGCACAGTCTCTAGGAAATTGCTAAATCCACACAGATAGTGTACACAGCCTGTTATTTCGAGCACTTTCCTTTATCAGAAAAATTCCATAAAATTCCTAAAAATACTAGATTAATCCCTAATCATTTTGCAACACTTTTTTACTCCATAATAATTAGGAATATGTCTATGCTTAATTACTTAGCTTAATCCTAATTATTTTCTATGTTGCAAACTTGTAAAATCTATATCTCTTTCATCCTAGCTCCGATTCGGGTGATTTTTCACCAAAATTCATCTAAAATCATGAGCTAATTGTTGTTCCCAAAACCCTCTGTTGTTGATCTCTTTTTGGTCTTCTTTTGATTTTTTTACGCTTGTTAATCAATTGTTTGATCGGTAGTTAATTCGATCGTTGCTTATTTGCAATCAATAGAGGAGCAAGTCTTCGAGGAAGGAGCGGAGGATCCGGATTACGAGGACTTAGAAGAAGAAGACTTTGGTGAAGGCAAGTTCTAACCCCTTTGATCATGTTGTTCCTATATTTTGCAAATATCCGACTTAGAGCCCAGTTTAGAAATAAAATGTTCATGATGTTTAAATGTGATTTAAATGCCTAGTATGATCTTAAGTACTGTTGATTGCCATGCCTTGACATTGCCTATCCTGATTCCTTGATAGACCTAGGATTCACTATCATTAAATTCTTTAATGATATGCTGAAATGATTTGCTGCTTAGGACTTATTACATGTGTACTTAATTAATCTTGCTATACATACTTTTGGAGTGAAATGGTGTGTGTTCGGTGGTGTGTGTGTGAATATGAAATGTGGGATGGTAATATACTAGTGATATTTGTGCAATCCATAGTGGGGATATTTCTGGCGGGAGCAGGCGAGGTAGTCCTCAGTGGGGAGGCCTAACTCTGGGATGCGATTCCTCCTTTGAGGATAGCTATTGAAGATGCTTGCTTCGGTCGTATAAGGACCGGTTCATGTGCCGCCTTGCCTAGCACCTCTCGTACAACCACATGCCTTGAATGGGAAAGGTTTGGAACCACACCCTACTATAGTGTTCACCCGGTACCCACCTGGAGGGCAGGAGTTGCGGCGGAAGCCAGGAGAAGAATCGACATAGCAGGTGTCGGGATCCAGCGTATGGTGTTTATCCAGGCCTTTTTACATGTTAATAATGATATTGTGAAGCCCCTGGTTGCAGTATTTCCGTGGTGGTGCCGTGGTGACACCAAGTAGGTACGGGACCATTAGTGTGCCTGTCCAATCCATGACGACGGGAAGGGCTGGCATGCCTTGTGGGGAATTGTGTACAACCTCTGCAGAGTTACAAATCTATCATGATAGCCGTGTTCCACGGTAATGGGCAACGCGAAAGCTTGCGCCACACAATGATTAGTATAATGGTGTGAGTCACTTCCTTGGTGTGTTTTTGGAATACTCTGGTGTGGAACCGTGCGCTGGTTTCCTGCCAGCATTAAAACTTGGGAACTGGCGGGATGGACTGCATCTCCCCCAGGACCACAACCCCACTAAATATCACTGATAACTAAGATATTAGTTTGCGAACTGTTTTGTTTTCCAAACAACCATTGCATAAAACTGGCTTTCCGCCCAGATGATAAACCCTCAGCCTATCCATTTGGTTTTACCCTTGCATTCCAGTTACCCCTCATTGTTAGGACTTGCTGAGTACCCTATGTACTCACCCTTGCTTTAATCCTTCAGATGAAGAACCTGAGTACGTGGAGGATGGTGATGAAGAGTAGGGTCCTATCTACACTCAAGATGCCTGTGCTAGTGCCGTTTCCGTCTTCCGCTGTAGTAGTGTTTAAGTGGTTCTGCTGTTGCAGCCCACCAGCTTGATGCTTGTTGTAATAAAGTGGCCTTTGGCCGTTTGTGGTAAGACCTTTTATGTATGAAGGCTTGTATGAGACTCGGTAATAATTATGTAAGTGATGACTCTGTAATATCAATCTGTATAAAGTGTTCGTATCAGCGTCTGATCCAGGGACTGGTACGGTAAACACTAGTGCTCTAGAAATGGGGTACGACAAAGAACCCTCTCATGAAAATAGGATCCTCCTGAAAATTCTCTTTAAAGCAAATCCTTTTATTTGCTACCTAGATCTTTGGAAGGGGACATCGCGCCTTAATCCAGCTGATATGTACTTCTCTTGTGCCGCCTATTCCAATTACGTGCTGGGCAGGCCAGCTGCTTCTTCCCATGCATGTGTTTATTCATACTCTCTTCTTTTTTTTTTTTACGAAATGGGAATTTCATTAATATTGATGCATATTAGAACCCCTGATTACAGTGACATCCCAATGAACACCTACTCCATTGATGAGAGACAAGAAACCTTGAAAGAGCCATAAATTCCACAATCTAGGATCACCATCCCAGACAGATATGCCACGGACGAAAACTCCGATCTGAAAGAACACGGCCATCTCACCATCCACCACCATCATCCTCATCTCCGACGGGGGAAAACTGAAACCCAACCCTTTCGCAAAAGAGGGGCAGACTGATATTCCACATGCAAGTATGAAGAACTCGCCGCTGTCGAGCCGGTAGCCGAGCCCATCGTCGCCTCCTTCACCATATTCGCAATGGGAAAACACAAATCCGAGTAACATTCATATGAATGTCACCGGAAACCAAACTCTCACTAGCCCACAGTCATGGTCAAGAAAAACCATGACGAGATAAAGAAGGGGCCGGAGTAGCTTATTCTTCATCGATGATGACGCCCTCGACTCGCCACCACCGTCGAGACGCATCCTCCTCCAGTGTTCCATGCCGACGAACTTGACGTTGCCGCCGCCCTCTTCGACCGAACCACCAGAGAAACCCTAACCCTAACCAATACCGCGACCACCGCCAAAAGCGACCGCCGCGGGAAGACCTACCTATCTAAACCTATGAGGGAACAAAGCGAACGTCGGGATGCCGGGCCTCCCTCCTCCGCCGACGGCGAGGCCGCCGGAGACGAGGGGGCCGGCGTTGCTTTTTCTTTTGAGCCGCCGCCGCCGCCACCTCTGTTTTCCTCGCGACGTCTTGGAGCAGTCGCGCAGCTGTACGTACGTCATACATACTCTTTTCTTAGCTGTAGTCTATGCCGTGTTGTTTGCCAAGTATTTTCCTGCACTTTGAAATAATGGTAGGCATTATATAAGAGCACACCAGTAGTAGTTGAATGAAGTTGATATGTGAAATCTGCTATGAATTTGCTTCCCTCTAGAGAATAATATTTTTCACGGACAATCTAATCATTAGCATTTCGGTATACAAATATGTATGACACAAATATTAGTTTTGAACCAGCCATTACGGGACTGATGTACCAGGCACTCTGATGTCACATTGTCATCCTCAAGCTATTTGTTTTAATACATGGACCTCACTAATTAGACTCAGACCCACACGTATGACATTATATCCAAATACCCCTCACAAAAAAAAATCCAAATATCAGCCTAAGGCATTATACAATGGGACTGTCTATACGTCAGTCAGCTAAAAACCAACATGGTTTCAGTCAGTTTTTCCAACCAATAGAACTGTGCCACGTGTTCAGTCAGTTTTTGGAGTGGAACACAAAAAACTGAGTGAATTCAGTTTGGAAATCAGTCAGATTGAGTTTGAAACAAAATGTGAGTGAAAAGTGTACCTGTTTCAGTCGAATATTCATTTTCAGTTTCCACCGTACCCTCCAAGCGGGAAAACTCCCCGAGCGTGACTCCACCAGGAAAAACTCCCGCCCGCGAGCCGTCCTCCCAGCTAGATCCGATACGGACCCGTTAAAAACCGATCTGCCATATAACAACTTGAGGCTTACGAAAACAAACTAGAACAGAGGTCCTCCTCTCCATCGATGCGAGGAGAACACCCCAGGAAATCTCCATGCGAACAAAAGGGGTAGCAAGGCCGACGCCTCATGGAAGGCCAATTCAACAGGAAGAAGACGAAGCAGTTACAGAGAAGGTTAGTTTTCTCTAACTTGAATGCTACACCGAACCATCATGTTGTCAGGTTATTCTTTCCCCCTCCCCGATTGTCCTGATCTGATTTCTCCACAATTAGCTGCTTGTTTGTGCCTAGACCCAATGCATCTTCCATTCGACCCACTGCAAAACAATAAAATGATCACCATGAAGGGAAATCATGTCTTGCTACAGACATTTTCAGTGAATTTTAGATCTATATACCATATGGCATTATGCATGTCTGATACAAAAGGAATTCCCTGCATGGAATGACTGCAGTCAGGTATACAGTCAAATGAAATGATAACCCCACATATGTTGCTTATTTTGTATTTTAAACAGGGCAAACGAATTAGTGGGATACTTTGTTCAAGAAAAATACAAAAGAGGTCTCCATTGATAGCAATAGAAGATCACAGAAAGGTAAGAGCAGCCAAAGTTTGTTTTTAACAGACACGGCCATGTTTTCTTTTGACACCAATCATGCATGATCTGAAAACACACAGGTGTTATGTACAAAGCAAAATGTGTGCAACTCAGTGCAGACACCAATCATGAATGAACTGAAAACAAGTGTTTGCTACAATGCAAAGGTAAGAAAGTCCTTGATATCCATGTTATATCGTGCATGAACAATGATCTATACATGCTAGTTATTGCGAAGTGAAGATCAGATGAGTTCAGCCGCATACATGCTAGTGGTTAGTGCATTAACGTTGAGATATGCTACTCTGATTTGACAGGATAATGTTGGTGTCATCGAAAACAGTATGATCCTATCACACTCTGATCTAAATGCAGGAAAACAACACAATAATGGAACAAAGGTAAGCCCTTGAGCAAGTAGTTAACAGTTTATATTTATACTTGCATTGTAAATTCTGAAATTGGTAATCTAAATGACAGGATATGATGCAAACTGAATACGACATGCTAGATACAATGATGACTGATGGCCGGATGCCTATTAGCTTTACTGAATTACTGATGCAAGGAAAGGCTTACATGTCACACCCCAAAATTTCAAATTTTGTAATGTGACTTAAATTTCACTAAATTTTAAAACTTTTTGGAATAGATTAAAATTTTCCTAGATTTATTTTGGTTGTTATCATTTATTAGGCAAAGGAAATTAATTTCTAAGTTAAATTAAATAATATAGGTTATATATATTTCTTTGTTGCATTCATGCTGGTTAGTATGCATTAGGTTTTTATTTTGTGAGAACTGAATTTCAAAACTCGTTAGAGATCTTGTAGTTCGGTTTAGTTTTAGAATAACGAGGATAATAATCCTATTCCTAACTTAGGCCTAATCTCGGCCGAGTTGTTAACTTATTCTTTTCTTACCTTTTCTCTATCTGCATGCAACAATACTATGCAATCAAAATATCTCCACCCTTTATCTTATCTCGTTGTTCCCTTTTCTTTTCTCTCCTATAGCTTTCTTAATTTCTTTTTATCGTATCGTGGCCTAAAGTATTGTACAACCAAGCCATGAAAGCATTGTGCTTCTTCCTTGCCGTTTTGTTACCTGCTCATTTTCTCTCATTTGTTTCTATGCAAACAAGATACCTACATGCGACTCGATTTCATTTTTCAATCCTCTTTTCTTTCTCTTTCTACCATATATCATGCAGCTGATCTTTTCTTGAGGCCCATAATCTATATATTTGTCTCTTTTTCTTTCTTCCTCGACGAGATCCGACCACCCACACCTGCACCTCAATGAGTCGCCACCGCGCATTGCCGTCACATGCCCTCTTTCAGTCCTCTACAAGTGAACTCCAATCTTTTGTTACTTCTTCTTACCGTGACTTACATGTAATCTACACACCAAGTCCATCTGCACTGAATGTTGCAACTTGTGTATCCAACTATTGTCTAGACTTGCTATTATATTTTACCCTTCCCTCTTGGCCCTCTCTTTACCTGCAAGCTAGTTACAAAGAAGCCATGGCAAATCATTGTCATTGTCTAGACGTTCTCTTCTTTTTGCCGCACTTTGCTTGAAAACTAGCTACAACCTCTTCAATTTAGCTTCAACCTCCAGCTATAGCTCAAATGCCTTGGCCTTCTGTCGTGTCTTGATCATCAATTAATCTTTCAAGCAACTCATGGTGATGTTAGGGAAGCATGTCAACATGGTTCTTGCCAAATCCCACATATCTTGTATCTCATCAACAGGATCTTATTATTTTGATCATTCCTTATTTCTTTTTCTCTCCATCGGTTTGCACCCAACCGTTTCATTCATTTGTTTATTTTCTATCTATCATGACTTACTTTGTAACCTACATACGTAGCCATATTAGAACCCAATGTTGCACCACAGTTGGTGTTCACCCTTGTCCATCAAGAAAAATCAGTGTTCAGATTCCTATCTCGCCTCTCTTATGGAAATCGGGTCTCCCTGTCATCTGTCTCTATCCCTCCAAGCTCCTCAACATTGTCTTTCGACTCCGTCCCACCGATGTGTGCATCTCTCCATGCATCGTTGCTTTGGAGAACACACTGTTACGATAGGATCCTACAAATCCTCTGCACTTCTCTTGTTATCCCTTCTATCGCTATAACCTAATAGCATTCAAATTCAACTATATTCACCCATTCAATCAAAGCATCATGTGTTCTTATTTATCTACTTCCAGCCATATATATACCACCAACAAATCTGTTTATCCATTCTATAAACTCTTTACCAGTCATGGTACCTCGTGGCCTTTGTATTGGCGTAACCATGCAATGATATTATATTATTTTAATTACCAAATTTATGTTGATGCAATGGCAGGTGCACATGTCATTTGTACACAACATAAGGTTGGATGTTAAAATAATGCATATATCACTTGTGCGTCTTATGTCTTATACCTAGTCAATAATCTTTCGTATCATTTAATTATGATCCCTTGGCATGTCCCCTTTCCCCTCCATTATCTTCACTTGACTTGTCAAGATCTTTTAGCTACGCTTGTGATTCCAATAACCAACTCAAAATCGCACCTCACCTCACCTCTATGCATATTCGTTCTGACCCCATGAGTCATGCTATTTCCTTTTATAACGTCACCTCTCATCTTCTATACATTCATTCATGTCGACATGATGTTCTTCACATTCTACACCCAAGATATGATTCCATCCACATTCATACCACTTACCGTTTTCTCACAAAAGGAAAGAAAAACATTATTTAACGCTTGATAATGCACTTTTCTTCCTAGTCCACATTTTCCTTTCATTAGGACACCATCTCGACATCGCCTAGGAATACCTGGACTCCTCTCCACGTCCTCCCCATGTCCCCAAGCCCTCTTGGGCCAAATGCTAAGGCAGCCCACCACCATATCTCAACTCCCCCATCGATTTCCTTGCGTTTGGGCCGAGGCCCACCTTTCCTCACCCCTCCCCACCTATGGGCCAAGCCCAAACCCTCACCCAAACCCTAGACCACCCCCTCTACATATATGGGAGCCTTCCCCACATCCTCCTTGCCCCCCAAACCCCTCCCACGCCGTCAGGCTGCCGCCACGCGTCGCCACCCTCGCGTCCAGCAGCACAGTCACATATTGGCATCCACGTTCCCGGCGATCTGTCCATCCAAATGCAACCAAATTTTGCCAGCAGGTGCGCAATAGAGTCCTCTACAACATATCCAAAATTCAGCCCAAGATCTGATCTGGTTCAACGGGGATCTAATTCGCAATGACTACTGCTCCTGTTCTGGATCTGTCCAGCGCGTCTGATGGTAATTGTTTTTCGTGTTCCAACCAATCCCTCTACTTTTCTGACCTAAACTCAAGACCATGTTGTGTTCCAGAAAGTCTACTAAGCGTCCCCCAAAGGATTTGCCGAGATCATTTATGAATCCTCCAGGAACGCAATGCCACCGTTAACTGTTCCAGAACAACCCCATCTAGATCCAACCATTTGATCTCTTTCTCAGGTAAACCAGTGCCCCAATAACCTTGTGTCCAACATGTTCCACAACATTTCGCATATTCTAGTGGAAACCTTGTTCCAAAATATGTATTCAATCAATGGGAACACGCGCATTTCATTTCGTGACTGTTTCTGTTTTTCCAGATTTAGTGTTTTGTCTTTCAAACATCATAACTTTTTGCGCGTAACTCCGTTTTAAGTGATTCTTATGCTCACGTGATCGTAGGCTTGAGCTCTATCATTTAGTACTGTTATTAGAGTAATTTGATACTGTTTGGTGTACTGTTTCTTATTGTTTGTGCTTTGTGTGCTTTGCATGTTACCGTTATTTAGAAACGCGTGTTCGAGAGCTAACAAGATGAAGACAAAGAACATGAAGACTCTGAGCAGCAGCACTTCTTTTGAGGCAAGTGTCCTTGACGCATTTTGAACCTATTGCTTTCTCCCTCTAGTTTAGTATGCATTGTGTTTAATTTGAATCCCATGTGTCATTATCTTGTTCCTTTACTTATCCTTGTCGCCTGGTGGTGGTAGTTGTTAATTATATTGAGGATGGGTAGGTCATGCTTAGCTTGCTGTACTGTTGGGTTTGGAATTTTACTAATAATCTTGACTAATAGTTCACTTCAACATAATCTTCACGAACCGGTTAATCTTTTTAGCAACATGGAACTTAGGTGATCCAAGCAGGAGGATGTTGATGATGGTGCGGGTATGCACATGTGCCTGTCATGGTACTGTTGGTTGTGGGTAGTACCTGCTTGTGATCATAAGGACCGGTTCGTGGAGCGGCAACCCAGGACAACAGCACAAAGCACAAGGTTGATTATGGTAGACTTGGTCAAGTATTATGTTGTCTTCCCAGTTTGGTGGCATTCGAGGAAGAGGAGTGGGATGGAGTAATCTCATTCCTAGGTGATGGATGGAGTAATCCTAGCCACGGTGCAAGAGGGGGCTTCTGTCTGGATGGCGTAATCCCACAGCGGTGGAACCTTAGCATGGGATGTTTGCCGGCTGGGAAGCACTTTGAAAGACCATGTGGTGATCTCTTGGCCTCACACCTTCGGTAGTGTGAAGTGGCAACATGGAGACTTTAGTCATCGACGGATGATGAAATCACCACCTTGTGGGTAAAGTTGTGCACCTCTGCAGAGAAGTAAAACTATCATGACAGCCGTGCTCACGGTCAGGAGCGGCCTGGATCCTCACATGATTAGTGGGAATGGTTGGGTGGATCTGGTGGGGTAACCAGATTTGAGTGGAGTAACCCGTTTGTTCTACAGGTGGGGTAACCTGTAGGTTGGTTAGGGTGGAGTAACCCTTCGCTTTACAGGCGGAGTAACCTGTATAGTTGACCTTATGTTAATGACCTGTGGGGGGTTTATTTCACTTAGTAATATAGGTGCTTTGATAATGTCTTAAGATAAGTTGCTTTTCTGCTATGAACCATATGTTGGCCTTTCTTGTTATAAGCTTGCATATTGCATATTCTCCCACACTTGCGGAGTACGACATGTACTCACGCTTGCTATTTCCTATACAATCATGATATGCTGCTCAGAGAGTGAAGATGGACTAATTTGAAGACGATGGTGAAGACTAAGCTTGTGGAGCCCCCGGTCGACTGCCTGTGGCGTTATGGAGTCTTCCGCTAGCGTGTTTGTATGCCTCTAGTCTTTCCAGACATTATTGTAATATTCTACGTATTTATGACATTGGTTACTCTGTTTTACTATACTTTGTCCTATATGTGTGAAACTTGATCCTGGGCACACATATAGATGAGCATTTGGTTTTGGCCTTAAAACCGGGTGTGACATTACACTGATTACAACACACTCAACAATGATACTTTCAATGAGGTAAATTCTCTTTCTGCCTTTTGGTATACAAAATAAATTCAAACCATCTATGTCTGAAACAACTAACTATATTTTACTCTATGCAGAACTCACTGTATTTAACAACAAACAGATTTGATGATCCACCTTTAAATGATATGCCTAATTCAGAAAAAGATCAGGTAAAATACAGAATAAAAATCCTTTTGCTTTGTTCAGCTCTGCTACATGTGGTTCTATTTTTCAAGTTCTAGCACTGTCCTTAAATTAATTCACCACTACGAATTTCCAATGTTATGGCACTGTCCTTGAAATATTTCAGGTGCATGACACAGGTAGCAATCTGTGTGGGCAAGATGAGGACGAAAGCAATTACACTAGAAATGATTTGATACCAGATTGTAATCCTTGGGACAAAAGTATCTTTGAGAAAATGAACATTGAAACAGTAAGTAATCCCCATGCTCATAACTGCTGGCAATACAGACTTACTTTTGTGTTACACCCCACATATTGTTAACATGTGAACTCTCTTGTGCAGGTTGTGCAAAACAAAGAGACAACACATGATGGGACAGATTATGATGCGACTGAACAAAGGCCTAATACTGAAGCTCCAGAAAATGATAACAGCAATGAAGTTGAAGACATAAACAGAGAGTTCACAGAGGAGGACATTGAAATTTTTTTGATCAATGAAGAGCTATCAAAACAGAAGTCGGTTGATACCTGTAATGAAATAGCGAAGCCACCTTGCATTGGCATGGTTTTCCAGACTTCTGATGAGGCGCACCATTTCTTCAACTCATATGCATTCCTACTTGGATTCTCAGTGACGATAGCAGGGACCTATCGGACTCAGAGCAAGAAAATGAATAATGAGGTCACGAGAATTACAATTAGATGCAACAAGTATGGAGATACAGGAAGGAAATCTTCAGAAGGAAATATTGCTACAAATAATGAGAAATCTACTACAGCAGAAAGTATTGTACCTGAAAGGCAGACAAATGTGATGGTGAAAACTGGCTGTAAAGTTGTGATGGTGATCAAAAAAGAGAACAACATGTGGGCAGTGAGTAACGTCATCCTTGAGCACAATCACGAGCTGAGCCCCAGTTCTGAAACAAGGTTCTTCAGGTCTCACAAATACATGTCACCTGAAGAAAAATCACTGATTAGAACTCTGAAAAAAGTGAACATACCAACAAGAAATATGATGGCGATCCTTTCCTACATTAGAGGTGGCAGAACAGCTCTAACCTATGATACAAAGGATGTGGCCAATTACAGTTACAAAATTGGAAGGGAGAGAACAATGAATGACATGACTCAGATGCTTCAGTTCTTTTGTGAGAAGCAAGCAGAGAATCCAGGTTTTTACTATGCCATAGATATGAACAAGGAAAGTAAGGTGATAAACATATTTTGGGCAGATGCAAAAGCCAGACAATACTATGCAACATATGGAGATTGTGTTAGTTTTGACACAACATTCCTAACAAACAAATATAACCTCCCTTTTGCACCCTTTGTTGGAGTTTCAGCGCATGGAAACACATATCTATTTGCTTGTGCATTTCTTGGGGATGAAACTGCTGCAACTTTCAATTGGGTTTTCAAGCAGTTTATATTGGCAATGAATGGGAAACATCCAAAAACTATAATTACGGACCAGGATGCAGCAATGAAGAAATCAATCAGAGAGATATTCCCAGATACAGTTCATAGAAATTGCATCTTTCATATAAAGAAAACCATGAGGGAGAAACTGGTAAGAGTGTTTCCAGCAAAAGAAGGATTGGAAGCAGAGCTTGAGGATATACTAGACAACTCCTTGACTGAACAAGAGTTTGAAACTCTATGGCAAGCAATGATTACTGAGTACAAACTGGATAACAAGTACTTGCATGATATGTGGGCAATAAGGAAAAGATTTGCTCCTGTGTACTTCAAAAATGACTTCTTCCCATTCATTCAAAGCACAGCCAGAAGTGAGGGGACAAACAGCGTTTTCAAGAAGGGAGTTGGGCCACAGTACAGTGTTACAAGTTTCTTGAATGAGTATCAAAGAATAACTGACACTGTACACAACCGAGAGGACCGTTTTGACTATGAGACAAGTAACAAAAACAGAAAAATTTTATGGTCCAGATACCCCATTGAGAAGCAGGCGCATGATCTATATAATAAAGCAATATTTGTCAAGTTTCAGAGACAGCTTGAAAGCACAACAGCCTTACATGCAGAAACAATCGAAGAAAACACATCATACACGGTTTTCACTGATCCTAACCAACCGGAGCAACCGTACAGATTACGAAAGTACATAGTGCTAGTAAACTTACCTGAAAGTGAGTTCAACTGCATTTGTGCCATGTTTCAGAAGGATGGCATCCTTTGCTCCCACATCCTGAAAGTTATGTTAGAAATGAAGATTGCAAAAATACCTGAGAAATACATAATAGATAGGTGGAGGAAAAATGAGAAGAAAGTTCAGAGGTGTTTACAACACAATGAAGCACCGGACAGCAGCTCACTCAGATTTAATTCGCTATCGAGAATAATGGCACCAGTTGCGTCCAATGGATCAAAAACAAAGAGAAAGTATGAGCATCTTGTAGAAATAATGAAGAGAGCACAAGAAGAGCTCAACGCAATGGATGCAGAAGAAATTGAAAATGCCTCACATATTCAGAGCGTCGATCAGAGCGCCAGCACAAGAACTGTCATCAATGGCGTGGTAGATGGCGCTGATGCTAGTTCAGAACTACATCTGCAAAACCCTGACAGAATCAAGCAAAAGGGGAGACCAAAAAAAGGCAGGATGCCCACTACAGTAGAAGAAGAGAAGAAAAAAAAGAGAAAGAAAATTAATAATGAGACTAAGAGAAAATTCAGTTGTGGAAATTGTGGTTCAGATAAGCATTACAGGAATCACTGTCCAGACAGAGGTAAACTAATATGACCTTTTGTTTCAACTTTTATATTGCATAAAATAAACTAAAAAAAATAAACTATATTATTCTTTTGCAGGCATTAGATTGGAAGTGAATGAATATGGCAAAACAAAAGGCGCTGCATGAATACCAGTTTCATGAAGAAGGTCAAGTACAAGGACGAAAAAAAACAAACTAAAGACATTGAGAAAACTGAGTGCTTCAGATTATTTTTAAGAGTTCAAGTGCTTTAGATTATTAGAGGGGAGTTACTTATGTAATAGACACTAAGATTGATTTACAGTTAATTCAACTTCTTAATGATGTTCAGAATTAGATACATATCTCTCTTCTTTTTTTTGTGTGTTGCGCCTTCCTTTAGTCATGGAGTAAACATGTATGCTTGCTTACATGTCGTTTGAGATGCTCTTCATGTATGTCCAAGGGAGCAAGCCTCCAGTAGAGTATTCCTTTTACTTTGAGTGGGGCGCAGTGCCACCAATAGACATGCAAAAAAGCAATCCCGTGCGTGATTCCCACTACTTTAAACACTAACAACTCCTAAAAGAAACAGAATACTCGCAAAAACTTCTTTCGCAAAGTAGCAGGGATTACACTGAAATGACACGTCAGAGGGGTTCATATTCGTCGCCATGACTCACTCACTCTACAGAAAGTTCGAACTTCCAACCCATACAACATGACTCAAGTGTAGAATTGATTCTTAATGACACTAACGGCAAGCAGCTGATACTTGCCCTGCCAACACACAACATGCAGCATTCTCTGAAAAACTCAGAATTCAGCTCCCGCACAAAACAAAAGCTAATGTGGCCTAAATCCCATACTTCAAAATGAACTATGAGAATGAGGGGAGTAGGAGAAAAATACACGCCGTTACTTCACTAACCAAGTAGCATGTCGTAGCTGCAAGACTGAAGATGACATCAAATGAACAATGAAATGGGAAAAAATGGAAGTCCTAAAATAAAGAACAAAATAAAAACTGAAATTGACCATAATCAACACACAATCCATCCTGGATCACCAGCTGAAAAATGGCTAACTGCTCACTAACCTGAGCTCATAAATCATAAAAAAAAATGACTCGCAAAAATACAATAACTAAACAAGAAAATGACATACCAAAATGAAGAATACACAAAATGAACAATGAAATGGAAAAAATATGGAAGTCCTAAAATAAAAAACAAAATAACAATTGAAAAGAAAAAAATACAATAACTAAACAAGAAAATGACATACCAAAATAAATACTGAAACTGACCAAAAGCATGAGATGATATATGAGAAAATATATATATTGCATTATTGTATATCACTGTCAAGACAAGTACACAAATACTGAGACTAAAATATCCAATGAGTATATAAGAATTCCTATTTATAAAGCTATTGAATCTCTATCATGTATAGTAAACCACATTCTATCTAAGCTTTGTACTACGAG
Organism: Eragrostis curvula; assembly: GCA_007726485.1. NCBI lineage: Eukaryota > Viridiplantae > Streptophyta > Magnoliopsida > Poales > Poaceae > Eragrostis > Eragrostis curvula. The sequence continues at coordinate 48,823,114 of CM017440.1, read as the reverse complement.
GCAACAGCTGCTGAGACCTCTATTTGCATATACGTGGATCAATACCCTACAAGACAAAAAGGGTCATAATAACATGAGAGCCATCAAAGAAAAAAAAAGAAAAATCAAAAATAACACAGAAATAAATAAAAATACCTCATTGAAAAAGTTCTGGACCAAAGACTTGTCTATCAAGTTTGTTTTTGAGAAGAAAAGGTTATTTGCAAACTTAATCCTGAGGTTGCTGATATCGGCTTGACTGAAAAACTTTGTAAGATCTAAACCATATTTCCATAACTCCATGAAAGCGATCACAAAGATACCACAATCATCACTGAAAAAAAATTAAATAAAATATAGAGAAAACAAATTTTGAAATAAAAAATTAGCTACTTCATAAAAAGTTACCTGTTGTCTTGCTTGGGAACTGTGGGATAATAATAATGAAAATCCTCAAGGCTAATCTTCACTTCAGCATGCTTGTACCAGGCTTCCTTGAAAGCTGGGATCTAAAAAAATAATGAATAGATGAAAATTGAGGTTTATTTTGCAATAAAAGATATGCACTACTCCCAGAACCAACTAAACATATTTTTAACATAATAGAAACTACAAAACTCAATAACAAAAAAATATATGTGAACGCATATTGGTTATAAAAATCCAACAAAGAAATGCATGCATGAACACTAACATAAAATCGCCACTTACATCTCTCTGAAATGCAATTGTGTCAGGAAACATAATATGTAAAAAAATGAACTTACAAGTTTGTTCCTTGCATCTATCTGAAATGCATCTGACTTGCCAAAAATTGAATCCAAGAAGGCGAAGATCTTATTTTCAAAGTCAACAACGAACAGAAACCAATGACCCCCCGTGGCGATGGGAAACAACATCTAAAAAACACATTGCATTACATTATGAGCAATATACATTGAAGCATCATAAAAAGAAATCAAAGACACAAAAAGGGAAAATAAAATACCATGTTTGTAAGGTGAAGTTTATGAGCAGAATTGGCTCCCTTGAAACAATGCTCCACTACTTTAAGCTCTGAATCCCCGTTGCAAGTCAACAAAGCATACTGATAACATATAAACAAACTAATCATTAGTTATTTGTTCTTCCAGAATATGAGTTACAAAAAATAATAAAATAGTATATAAAGATGAATCAACTTACTCCTACGTGAGGATAGCAATAATGTTTTTTAGTCGTACTAGGATGCCTATCTTCAAAAAATTTACGGCAGTAGCCCGCAATGAAAAAGTTATCGACGTGCCCCTGCGGTTCAACCGATTCACCAATAGATCCATAGGTCACAGTAGTGCTGCGTTTTGATTTTCCAAACTTAACACCAGGTTGACTGCATCAATAAAATAAAATACACACAGATATATTGACAAAGAGAAAAAGGGAAAAAACCACATTTGAACATCTAAGGAGTAAACACAAACATACCTACTCCACTGGCTGTAAGCAAGACTGCACAAGATATCGTAGTATCTTATTTCATTAGCAGTTGGAATAAACATGGGGTTTACTTCAGAGCTTTTGGGTCGAAGCATCCTTTGGATTCTTGCAAGTGGATCAGCTTTTTTCATGTTAATTGCACCATCATTTGAAATCATGTTGTTATACAGATTATCAGATAACTTCGTCAACTCAAGATTTCTTTCACTGAATTTCTTTTCACCCACAATCTTTACTTCAGGAGATTTCTGACATAACAAAAAAGACCCCATATAAGCACAATAAAAATAGATCAGAACCCCCGATGACACACACCATTTGTCTCTAATAGATAATGTCCTTGTATGCATCAGAAATAAAAAAAGAAAGACCCAACTATTTAGATTGGACAACTAAAATAAATATACCTGCTTCAAAGAGGAAACATGACACTTTTTGGAGGTCTGAGATAAGACATTCTCTTGTGGCTGCACAAAATTTCCATATTGAATTGGGCAACCATCTACAGGATTTTCATCAGACTCATTAATTTTGAACAGATGAATAGGTTTAATCATTGAGGTCGTTGCAGCATTCTTGTTGACCACTTCTTTATTCAATTTGCGTCTTTTAATGATGGGGTGTGCAGCACCTAACACATGTAATAATTTTAAAGAAATCATTGTTAATACTTTAAACTAAAAAAAGCATAATACAAAATTAAAATATTAAACTATAATACTAACCAGGTATGCAAGGAGATTTATCAGTGCATGTCCCTCTTCCTTCCATGTTCAACGGTGTGTCAACACAAGCTACTAAAAAACAAAGAATAAACTTAAGATTACATCGGAATAAAAAAACTAAACATGTAAAAAATACAAAAGAAATGTACCTGGCCTACGTAACCTTTCCATTACATTACTGATACATTCAGGCTGGGAGTGGATAAACTTTTCTGTTACAATTTCGATACCTTGATGATGTGACTCAATCTTCTGCAAAAAAATGCATATAATGCAACAGTAAAAAAATAGATGCATACAGGTTGGAAACTGATTTAAATCGCCTTTTGCTTCTAGTTGTTACATCATGCATCATAACAGATGATAAATTAATTAATCAAAGTAGTGGGGACCATAAACAAAATGATGATGAATGGTTTGATTTGGTTTCGCCAATGCAGTGCAAACTGCAAAGTAGTGCATGTACGTGTCGATTAATTTATGCGGTGCTGCATGTACGTCAAATGGAACTATTTGTGACAGAAGATAAGTACAGTAAGCTTGCAGTTTAAAAGAAATCAATGTTAATACTTTAAACTAATCATGCAGATTGAACACTGATATAAAATAAAAAGCACCATGACAAAAATAATAAAATATAACCTTATCCTGACTATGGGACAACTTCGTATTGTTCTTCGCTGCTATAACAAGTTCATCAATGTCAGCTTCAGTTCCAGACTTAGCATTCACAACACCATTAAACTTTGACATGGGTTGAGGAGATGATTGCTTTTGAGAATTATCATCACCTAAAAAACAAAAAACACATTAGTAAGTTGACACATTCTATATAAGGACAGCATAAAAATAAACATAGCAACAAAAATAAACCACTACACTTACTTGATTCCAAAATAATTGTAGGAGTACAGCTTCTAGAATTAGAACACTCAATCTGCCTCTTGTCATTAGAAGGTGCAATGTTTTCAGAGACGTTTTTTGCTTCAATATTGGAGGGGACAGAACCAAGTCCTGGATCAACACTTGATATGTGTGGGGCAGCTTCTTTTACTCACACAAGCCCATTAGAAGATAAATTGTTGTGATCCTTTGATGCTGAAAAATTATCACATAATGATTTCTTCGAAGGATCTTGAGTCAAAGAAGGTGTTCCTTGTTCTGAATTAGCTGAACTATTTGAAGCTGCATCTGATAGGATCTGAAGTACACTCAAAATTACTGAATCTGCCTTCTGATGACAACTGTTGCAATCGCGGGAATTAATGCCTTCCAGTAGAGAACAAAATGAACTTTTCACCTAGATTAAAAAAATAGTACAAAATACACACTATCAGAATTAGGTTACGTCTCTTGTCCTGATCCTAATTCTACAATTTGAAACATAATCAGCAAGAATGATACATAAATATAACAGACCTCGGAAGGCAAACAATCTCCAAACGAAGCCTCTAGCTTAGCTTGAAACTCAGATATGTTATAACCATACAGGTTTGGATGCCCAGAACAGAAGTTTTGAGAGATAGGTTCAATCTGTACAAATATATCAAAGTAACCTTTAGAGACAAATAACATAACTACACTAATAAAAAAAACCTTTAGGAAAGAAGAACAAAAAATTATGCAAACCTTAGCATAGCATGTGTTCAACAAATCTTTAATTGGCCTCTTGCCAAATGTTCGACCATTGATCTGATCACGCTTCGAATATGATTTTATCATGTCTCCTCTCCAAACTTTTATTCGAGGAATTCCACGCGGGACATAATGAACACCGAAATTGACAAAATCTAAGTAGTATACCTAAAAAATAAGTGTTATCATGTCAGGAAAAAAAGGTTACAGGCCAAAGTAACTCATCATGCTGTCCACACTAGCAATTAACATTAAAGAAATAAATAGTGTGCGTCAGAAGGGTTGATGTAGCTGAAGCAAGTGCAAAACAGAAGTTACAGAACACAAGGAAAATAACTCATCATGCTGAGTCCACACTAACATTCCGGCTTCAAGCATATAAACTACTGCGAGGAAACATACTGATTAAACTAGTAGTAATTGGCAAATCAACAATTGGAAGAAGGATCAACGGTCACCCAGAGGCTAGTAGTACTCGATAACAGAAAGCAAAAGCAGCCAAATCTCGCTCATGCTCAAAGAGGGAGAACCCAACCAAGGACGCATACTACAGGAATACAAGCCACACCCCAAGTGCATTAACATAATGGAATCCCTTCTCCCATTGCAATACTCAAAAGACCTTGAATATTTGCAGCATTCTGAAATATGCATATAACTTACAGGCGATAGCAACGACAAAAGAATACATAAAAAGTTACATGCCAAAATACACAACATAAAAAAATAGGACAAAAACACTTACAGCAATGAAATATATACAGCCTCCAAGTGGTTTGCATGATTTTCCAGAATAAGTAATCTTATTGTTGAACTTGTAAATCCTTTTCATTAACCAGTCAAACACAAGCTTGGACCAATCAAACTTAAGAAGATCATAGATGTTCTCGAGAACAGATAAATACTTTGGACTGGGCTTGAAAGATGAATTAGGAGCTAGGAAAGAGGACAGAGCTACAATTGCGAAACATGATAAGATCATTTCTTCAGATAGATCAGCACAACGAAGCTTGTCCCCAAAGTAAGTAACCGGAGGTATGTTGCTGAGCTGGAATTTGGATAGCAAATAAGCCATACCAGCCTCACGGTTTAGAGTAACCTCATCACCTCCTATGGGTAAACCAGTGACAATATTAACAGATTCTTTGCAAATGGGAATCAGTTTATCACCTAACTTTATTTCAGATGCTTTTACATCAACATGGCGACAAATCCATTTGGCAAATCTCTTTGGAACAGAGCAATGATCAAACATGAGCAAAGAACCAAACCCATGATCTTTTATGACATTCCTTTGATGTGGAGTCAGAGATTGAATAACTCCAGCAAAGTATTCCACAGAATTTTTAGAATATCCTGACCCAGCACTAATATCAGGTTGATCAATGTCCTACAGTGAAGAAAAAACAACGTACAAAGCAATGCACATGTAAGTAGTAGCTCAATATATAGGCTAATTTAATAGGCATTCAACATGTCTGACATAGAAGTGTTTCAAGATTAGCAGCATTAGATACAGATACAATAATGCTTCCCTTTCTTATCACAACAAAATGAGCTTTTGTAACATGGTTTACACTCAGATTAATCTACAAAGTTTGAACTGAGAGCAACTATGTATCAACAACTACTCAAACAGAAAACCAAAAACCGAAAATTGTACAAGTTTGCAATTCGATATAGCAAACAAAAAATCAATGGCGGGGCATACGTACAAGTTTGAGAATACCTTAAAGATGGACGGACCACATTTTGTACTCTTATCAGAATGGTTCATTGGGTACCTAGAACACTAACAGAAAATAAATATAAAAAATAACTTAGTTTCAGATAACAATGGAGTAGACCCAATAAAAAAGAAAATATATCAATGTAATCAATAAAAACATACTTTGGCCTTAGCAAATTGAAGGAATCCATCCAACAGTTTGATCATGCCTACAGATATCAGCTCCTGCGTGTGTTAATAAAATGTCAGCACCTATTCATGAAAGAGAGGGAAAAAAAAGGACATCTAAACCAGTAACTACGAAAAACCAGTACCTCCTCAGAAACATGGTCATTGTCATTGTCTTCAGAAGACTGATCACCAGCATGTTCGCGTCTTGGGTTAATGTCAGAATTTGCACCTACGGGGACTGCAATTTCCTTTGCCATCTAGCATAAAACAGTAAGACAAAAAACTATAAGCACAAAGATATATAAAAACATTTCAAAAATAATGGCAAACAACCAATGCATGGTAGACACAGGTGGTACAAATTTTTTCCGCCTTTGTGGGCTGCTGAAAAGAAAACAACACCACTACCTAGTCAAGACTTCAGCACAAAACTAATCATGTGAATATACACTTTGAACTGATAACATAAAACTCTAGTTTAGAACATACACCATTCAAAAAAAATTGTTTTGTACTGCTACTGTTGCAGGCTACTAACAGGGTGTTGACCAAAAAAAGTGTTTCAGTTGTCCATTGCTGTCATCACAGAATGCATCCACAGGTTTGGGATGAAAAGCTCCGCACAGAATCATGCGTTCGCTGCTCGTTACTGAAACATCGATCACTAAATTTTCAGGATGGCCAATGTCACCTCACCCCCTCTCCCCCCCCCCCCCCCCCCCCAAAAAAAAAAAAATCCCACACCACTCGTTGGCAGACAATGATTCATAGAAAAGGCAAACAACACATCAATCACTAATCCACCACTAATCGTCTCAGAAGCACCGGTAACATGAACAAATCGGATGCCACCAGCACCCACCCACCTCTACATCTTACATCAAACTAAACATATGACAACACAAAATACAGGACCATGTGAATCATCGAAACAAACAAGCAATGGTGCTGGGTGCTAACAGGATGTTGACCAAAAAAGGTGTAGCAGTTGTCCACTGCTGTCATCACAGAATGCATCCACCGATTTGGGATGAAAAGCTCCGCACAGAATCATGCGTTCGCTGCTCGTGACTGAAACATCGATCACTAAAATTTTCAGGATGGCCAATGTCACCCCCCAATCCCACACCACTCGTTGGCAGACCATGATTCATAGAAAAGGCAAACAACACATCGATCACCAATCCACCCCCTAATCGTCCAGAAAACACCGGTAACACAAATAAATAGGACCCCCCCCCCCCCCCCAAGCACACACCACATCTACATCTTACATCAAGCAAAATACATGAGACAACACATAAGAGGGACCATGGGAAATCATCGAAACAAACAAGCAATGGAAATACTGATGGATTTCAGAGCAATGCTTACACAGGGCCTGACCACAAACCTTAAGAACCGGGGAAACACACAGGGGAGACCATGGATTTCAGAGTTTCCCTACCCACATTTCAATGAGATGGAGGGGGAACATGGAAATACCGAGCTGGTAGATGGAAGACGCGGCGGCGGGTTGATTGAATCCGAAGCAGTACGGCCAAGCCCCCCGTGGACGGAGTACGCGGCGTCGCGTCACCTGCAGCGGAGTCCGCCGTCGACGAGCTCGACGAGCCTCCTCGGAGCAACGCTCCAACCGAAGCTCGTAGATGGAGTACGCGGCCGTGCGTCGATTGATGCCACAGCAGTACGCCGCCTCCTCCCCACCGGGGCGGTAGACGGAGTGCGCGGCGGCGCGTCGCCGTCGAGGAGCTCGACGAGCCTCGGGAACGGTCACAATTCCAGCCGCACTGAAATAATTTGAAAAGGCGAAGAGGATATAACAGTGGGTCCCGCCACTCAACGCCGAATTCCTACCGGGTGTTGTTAACGGGTACGTAAAAACAAACCCGAATATCTGCTGAAACCCGCACCAGCCTTCTCAATCCGGGCCGCAAAACAAAGACCATGGGCCGCAGAACACAGAACAAATAAGAATTAGGCCCAACACATCACAGAAAATACATGGAGGAAGGAAGACAGCTGTCGACACGCTATTGGACAAAAAATCGACTGAAAGAGAAAACGTTTTTAGCTGAGCAACGTTTAGAAGTTCCGTTATACAATAGTACCAAAAAAAAAACGGCTATCCATGTGGGCCATTTGTGCCCGTTGCACAGATACAGTGTATGAGTTGGTTCGCAGCCTCTGCTCCACAGATTTCCCAGTCCAAGTGCTGGGCACTCATGAGAGCAGAAGTACACACAAGCTAATCGTCTCTAGCACTCGCACATACAAAATGCTGGAGGTTCGCAGGCCTTCCGCAGGTACCCATGCTTGTTCAATTAGGGAGCACAAAGCAAGTTTTTGAGACATTTTCTAAGGCGGCTGATACTATTCAGCTAACTAGATTATCATTGACCCTGGTCAACCACCAAACTCGGCTAGCCAACCACCTCTTCCTCTTCATCAAGCACTGTGTCCAGAGCACAACCTAATGCGACACTAAAACTCTTGAGAACAAGGGGGTGATGTCTGTCCAGTGCAAATTTTCCTTTTGCCTCACATTCCCATTTCTCCAAGACTGGAATGTTCTTCAATTCTCTGAGTTTAATAATCTTTCAGTCTTCCTCCTATATATGTGACACATCACCTTGTTGTGCTGTGCAAAAAAGAAAGGCCTTATGTATATAGGAGGCCAGTGGTATATGTATGCTCGGTAGTAGAAAACATTTCTTGTTTCTCGCTTTTAGCATTACTTGATGTCAATTGATGGAACATGAGTACCTGATAATGCACGTGGGGCTTGGGTGGCACCAACTGATGCCAGAATGGGATGGGGCGTTGGCTCTGGCAAATGCTCCGACGAGTGTCCCCGGATTCATCGTCGTTTGCAGCCATGGTGTCCTCTTTAGTGGTCACCAAGATAAGGCACCGATGCCCAACACCGGACTCACGGAGCGTCATTAGCTCAGCTCAACACGGCGGTCGGAGTCGAGTCCGTCCTGGGGGTACGCGTAAACTGCCGTCTCGATGTCTTCGATGGGCTGAATCATCGTTATTCAAATTCTTTGTTCATCTGCGGTATCTATCTGCCAACTACCAAGGAACTGTAACATTTTATCTCGATCTCATCATCACTACTACAGAATGGACTTTTGGTGACTGTCCCGCCCTGTCACCAAAGCCCTATAAACTGTCACGAAGCTACTATGTAACCAATAACCGTCACCAAAAGACCGTCACCCTTGGTCGGTCACGAAAACGAGTTTTCCGTGACAGAAAACCGTCACAAAACCTTTCGTGACAGTCAAGCAGTCACCAAAACTACCGACCCCCCAACTCTTCATCAGTGCAGATTTGGTGACTGCTAATGGAGTCATGACTGTCACAAAAACAGTTAAGTGTTTAGTGACAGTTGACCTTCACAAAAGGATGTTAAGAGACTATTTGACTGCCAACCATTTGGGACCCAAAGGCAGTCACAAAAAGTAGAACATAACTGTCACCAAAAAGCTATATCCAGGTGTCCTACCAGGACATTTGTAATTATTTGTATTACAAAAGCTTGAAACAGAGGTTCATTTGACACAAATTAAAGCATAGTGCTACCTTATGCAACATCATACAGTACATCAAATTCAACATTTCTCGAGACCATGCTAGCTTGTTAAGCAACCACACAGGTTATAGCCTTTAGTCAATAATGCAATAGAAGAATATTACACGAAAATGAGCACCTAACAGGACTAGTTTGGAATGTATGTTAAATCTTGACATCTATCTGGGGTTTTTGAAACTCTCCTGTTATCTATCTAGCTTTGACCAAATAGCTGGATATTTGAATCTGCAGAAAAGAGTAGACAAGCAGCTGGTAGTTAAGTTGTTGTTGATACACTGAACCAAGTACAATTAACCAAATATTAGTAGTAACAACAATATTTAGTAGACATGGAATACTTGATTAGTGAGATTTAACCTTGAATGATTGTTTTTAAATAGCCAAGAAGTGTACTGCACACTAGTTCAAGCATAGTACTCATATCTGCAAGCATAAAAATCTCACCTTGTTTATTTACGACTGAAACATTACTCAGCATGCACACCCTCCTGCTCAGAGTTGTTTGAATCATCTATCCGTGACTCAGAAGTTCTCTATACATAAGTAATAATCCAGATTACTAAAAAAAATATTGAAACTCAAAATGCATGGAAGAAGAAATATAAAGATTGTACCGCTTGTTGCGATTCCCATGAAGTAAGAATGGTTGGTGGTATGTCAATATTAACCTTTTGACATAGTGCCTGCAGGAATGAAAATTAGGATGCTAGTACAGCCATGCTATCATCCACAGAGATTTTTATTTTGAGTTATGTTACCTTCAACAAGTCTTGCTGATGTTGCATCATTTGCTCACGTCTAGCATCACGCTCTCTCAATTCAGCCACCTTCTGCTGCAACTCCTCATTTTGACGTTGCATTGCTTGGTAAGAACTTCCAGAATATCTTGTCCTCTTATGCTTTACAGTTGCAAGAACTTCGGCTTTCTTCAATGAGCCATTTCCCATAGGAAATCTTCCATGCTTTAGTCCATCAAAGGTTTGATACATAACTGTTCCATCTAGCTCATTTCTCTTTTCCCATTCCTCACCATATTCCTTTTCCATTGCTTGAGAGTAGTCGACCTTACAAATTAGTAAAAGAGTGAGTGAGCTTGCAATATACATATTTGTGGGTCTGAGAAAAAAGAAATGAGAGAATAAAGAAATGAATTTAACTTACAATTCGCTTTTGCACTTTCTTGCTTAACGTTTTCCCAGAACCACTAAGCGAGGCCTTGAAGCCAGCCATTTGCACTTTGTAAGTGTCCAAACCCCCTGCCTTTTCTGGTCCAAATCGATACTCCTACAATATTGATCAGATAAATACATCACAAGTTGCAAATGCTAGTTGCTGAAGTCAAAAGGACCGCAAAAATACTAATTATTTGTTGTTCAAGCTTCAGTTCATTTTCTTACATTTCAAACCTTAGTTCAGTTTACAGTGCACAAGTAAAGCCATTGCAACACAATACAAGACACATGAAGTGTAAGAAAGGTACCAGATTTTGCTGGATGGTGGGGAATGGTAGAGAACCTCCTCTCTGCTGAGCATAGTCTTCATTGGTAAAACGTGCCTCTTGGCCCCTTTTGCGAAGCTCCTTGTATTTCTCAGATGTCCACCAATGGCACATTGCATTCCAGGCATCCGGCAAATGTCACAACTAACTTTCTCAGCATTCTCTTTGTAGTAAAGCATGCAGTTGTTGTAGCACACATGGATCTTCTGATATGGCATCCCAAGGCCCTCCAATGTTCTCTTTGACTGGTAGAAGTTCTCCTCCAGCTTTGACCCATTAGGAATCAGCTCATGGATTAGTTTCATGATGTCATCATAGCACGCTGCTGGCATGTTGTATTGGGACTTGATAGAAAGAAGCCGAGCTATGGCATGTCAGCAACAAGACTAGGTAGAGAAAAGGCATGATCCAAGAATTCCTTAGTGTGCTCTACCCATTCATCGCTAGAAGGACGGCCTCGCTTCCATCCACTATACATCCACTCACGGTTATCCCCCATAGTAAGATTCTGCAGTTTCCAAATATAATGGATATAAGCTTAGCACAGGTTCTCTAATTAGTCATGATTAAGGTACTAAGTTTCATAACAGTCACTAATAAGAACCTCGAGATAATATTTTCTTGGTTGTTCTGTGCATTCTACAACTAACAACACAACAGAGGACCCTATCCTAGTCCTGAATCTTGAGAAATTGGCTGTACATAGTAAGAATACTCATATCACAGTCATATTTTACTGCGACCCATTCCAGAAATTGAGGTGTGCATCATTCATGAAACAAAGCCATATCATTTTTTAGGAAGCACCAAAACTAGCCAACGTAATAGGTTAGCATAGCAATAAATAATAGAATTCCTATAAACCACCATACTGAAGAATGGCCATATCATACATGTAATCGACTGCTAAGCAAGAGACATTCAGAACTATATGTGCCACTGACAGGCCAAAGAGCAATTCAGAATGTCAATGAGATGCTAATTATAAGTCCATCGGCATTCATAATACTAAGACATCACAGATTATAGGTGAACTCGAAATTGAAATTTGGGGTTCGAATATAACTGGATTTGAGTTGGGGAAGGACAAATTGTACTTAGGGTAGGGATTTGGGAGTTTACCTGGAGAGAAGAAGAAGCCCGAAAAGCACTGTGGGGCGGAGCAGTAGAGGCTGGGACCAAACGGCGGAGCAGTTCGACGAAGTTCAACGGTGGTGGTCGGAGTCGAATGCCGAAGAGCGAATCGAGACGCGGCTGCCGGTGTTTGCGTCGGGTAGCAGACTCGAGCAGAAGCAGGCGCAGAGGAGAGGGATGAGAGGGACGAGGTGGTGGCGGAGTCCGGCTTGTCGACGGGCGGGAGCGACGGCCGGCGGCGAGTGGGTCACCATGGGAGTGGCGGCGTGAGCTCCATGGCTCTGGAGTTTGGAGGCGACAAGTTTTTTTTCTTTTCCGATGATTTGGAAACCACAGGGAAGGACACGGTCTGTTCAGGATGCGCTTGTGGGCTGGCCTTGTGGATCCATATGGGCCGGGCAGTGCTTTGGTGACCAGGCAACTAGGCAACAACAGTCACGATAGAACTTTCCTGTTAATTGCGTTATAACAAACAAGAATGTGACAGCCATACATAGAAGGCATACACGCAACTTCCGTGATGAGAACACTAAACATGTCACAAAAAAATAACTTTGGTGACCGGGCCACCTTGCTTATCACAAAAAAAAATCTTTGTGACAGCCATACATAGCAGTCACAAAATCAGTGGGACAGTCATCAAAGAACAAGTTTCCAGTAGTGCATGGTTATTCAACAGGCGAATCTCGACCTCAACAATCCATAGCAGTGAAACGCAGCAAAGCATAACAGAATGAATACCTTGACAAAGTACTAAAGTAGAGACACCAGTTCTGTCGCAAAGGATTGTCCATCGAAGCCACGGAAAACAGGAATGTTCAATCGTACCAGTATTATCTGCATCATATCTTGTTAGAAGCATGTTTAACCAGTGTTTTGTGGCGCCGTTTGAACAGCATCTCGTTCAACCACCCGGTGCTGATCCACAGGTATCGGCCTCTGCGCCTTCAAAGTACTAACCAAGATGCGTGGACAATCCATCCAACATCGATCAAACTGTCGCTAGCTTACGCTTCTGGTGCAAACAGGGTGCTACAACTGGACGCGGCTTTCCCTTAAGCAGGTTAAGCCTATGTAGCATGAAATAAATCAAAACTATCAGAAAATAAAAAATGCATGGAAAATAGGAAGGCAACGAGAAAATATAAAAAAATCCTGTTAAATACCAAAAAATAGAAAATATAACCAAAAGTACTACATTGTATCGTGTTGTGTCAATAAAAATGCAATACATAGATAGAAGTTATTTTGTATGACCTGACCAACAGTTGTTGAGTTGTTAGTGCATTTAACACACATTTACTCCACACAACGATCATGTGTTGCCTGCATTGTAGAACAAATCAGCAATAATGGATATCCTCCGATCCCCGTTGTAGGATATCCAAAAACTTGGCAATGGAATGAGACGGCTGCAGATAATTTTAGCTGCGCTTTGAAAAGCCTTGGCGACGAGATGATGTAGGTCGTCTCCCTTCACCAGAGCTTTCAGCAGAACCGCCTGTAAACGAATCCATTTTCCTCAGGTCATCAGTCACCACGGCTTTCATCCTACCCGTTCTTTACCGACTTCTCAGTGAAAAACGAGCAGGTGTGTGTCACAAACGGAGAGGAGGCACCCTTCAATGGAATTAGGAGCCACCTCCATTTCCTCTTTGACATCATGCGCACCTTTGCTGTCTTATCAGAAGGACACAAGCATTACAGGTCTGACCAATATGTACTTTCCTTTTGCCTCCAATTCCTATTGTACCCAAGAACCTGTCCTCCCAACTCTTTATTCATCCTTCTCACTTCTACTGTAGTCTACACCCCATTATATTTGCCAGACCGATGCTATGGTGTCCCAAAAAGTAAGACATTTTTATAGGGGATCAGTACATAGTGGTAGTTGATCTAAGTTGAATGCGGCACGTTGAGATACATTCCCTTTTCCTCTTTCCCGAACAATCATATCTTGCACAGAGGGACTCATTATTACCAGGGTAGTGTTAAGGTAGTCCCTACTCCCATGTCTTGCACCCTAGATTTTGTAAAATAGGAAGTTTCCACGTTTCCACGCAAAAATAAAAAGTTTATACGTTGCTTTGTTTCTTAAGAATACTTTCCAAACAGAAAATAAGAAAATAAAGGAAGAGTTTCCACGTTGCTTTGTTTCTTGAAAAGTACTTTCCAAAAATGAAAGTCCGGTCATATTCGACGTTGCTTTGTTTCAGCAACGTGACGTCTTAATTCGTTGAGAAATGTATGCATATATGTGACATGGCATAAAAATCTGGTCTACTTACTTTTGACATGGCAACCTCCATACACGGTATGCAAACATATATATGCCCTCTTCCATGCACCACACAAAAATACTCACGTTTGTCTTGCTTTTCTTGACACATCAAGGATTTTTTTTTCTACTTGACATAATTCTTTTTCTCATGGCAACCCAATCAGCAAAAAATCCGGACTCAATATCCCTTCACATGAGTTTGTTTCTTAAAAAAAATTACTTTCCAAAACAGAAAATAGAAAATAATAAAATTAGTTATTTGACATGAGTTTGTTTCTTAAAACTTCATCTTTTGCTTCGAGAACTACTCCAATGGATGGTCCACAGTTATTTGGGACTACTATATCGGGAGCCATTCTTATAAAATATCATTTTGGAAAACAAAACAAATGACGTTCACAAAGACACAAATTAATCGTTCAACCAACCCCTCAAATTTGATTCTTGCTTAAATTTGGACTGTTGAATCCGCACCATGCGTCGGGCATATCAAACAGGAACATGGGACTAAAGGGTGGTCAGAATTACCATCTACCCTAAGCCTGGGTTTTCAGCTTTGCCGCCGCTACGCCGCAGACATTCACATCATCCCAATCAACGGTGGGCTTGCCGCGATCCTTCATCCTGGCCGCTGGAGTTCATGATATCATGCTGCTCTGAGCACGCTTCCACAGTTATGGGCCAGCGCGCGCACAAGACGAACCAGGACAACATCGGCACCGATGGAGATTGGAGACACCACTCGCAGAGTATCCCCAACGTCCTGGACATCCCGGCTGTGAACGCCGGCTTGCAATTGCGTCGGTGGACAAAAGGCCCTGCTCAATACGTGGCTCAGCGACGCCGCACGGATGCCATTCAACGAGTTCGAGGCGCTGCCGGAAGATCACTGACACCACCATACATCATACAGGGTGCTGGACCTGAACCAGCTGTGGGGAAGGAGGCGGAAAGCAACAAAGACTGCCAAACTGACATGAGTGTGCCGCAGTACGGCCAAACTTACGTTGTTTCTGATTTGGCCACAAAGTTTTCACTGGACTCATGGAGAATCATCTTGCTTGTAGCCACTAGGTATGGAGACGGTGTGGGGAAGGACCCTTGAATGAAGACAGGATTAATCTCCAATTCCTCTTTCGAAGCAATATTTTCCATGTTCACTCATCAGAACGGAACGTGCCCTTTGATTCTGGCTGATTTCCACTTTCCTTTTGCCTCCTATTCCCAACATAAGACCGGTCAGTTGCTTATTCTTCTTCTACGCTTCTTCTGTAGCACAACCTATACTGTGTTGTTTGCCATAGCATTTTGCTATGCTGTGCCAAAAGAAAGACATTATATAGGAGGGCAGAGTGGTAATGGTGCATTCTTCTTTTACATTCGTTTCCCTCTGAACCATCACATATATCTTGCATGCATGAAAGATCAGAGCATTAAATTAGCGATGTGGCAGGTAATTATATGCAATAAATGTATTTCACTATATACCCTAAATATCTGTAACAAGTTTATTTTTACTACCCTTTAAATTCCTTATTAATCATTTAACATCCTAATATAGTGAAATCTGGGGATCACCAGCATACAAGAATTGAATTTCATATACAACTTATGAAAGGTACAAAGAAGAAATATGCATACAAGCTTTGTATATTTCATAAGTTGTATATGAAATTAAACTTTTTTTGTCTAATCATATAGGGAAGCTACTTGATTCCTGGAGTGTATTTTAACAGGTGTTTGGTAAACTTTTTCATTCTGCATTTCTTCTAACAACGTTGCTGTGTACATGCCCTTAGCTAGTACGAAGCAGGGCTTCTGAGTTACTTCTGACACTATTTGTCAGGGGACGCAACTACTTTTCAGCTAACTAGATTTTATCAATTTGGCACTGACCCTGTATCTACTGCCAAACACTGCTAGCGACTCACCTAATCGTAAGGGTGCACTACATCAGGCATTGTGTACAGAGAGCAACCTAATAGGGTACTGTACGTGTCCTGAGCGATGGAGTCGAACTGTGTTCACGGCACAACGACCTAATACGGCACTTGAGTTTTAAGAACCAGGGGAAAATGTCTACGGTTACACCGTGGTTGGCATCTTCTTACATACTGTGTCTAATAAACTTTCCTTCAAAAAAAAAAAGTTTGCTAACCTTTCTCTCTTCCTCCAAGGTGACCTATCACTTTGTTGTGCTATGGAGAAAAGATAGACATGAGTACCAATGGTGTATGCCTGGTAGTAATTAACCTAGCTTGGTGCTCAATTTGTGCCGTGATGTCAATTAATGGAACATGACTACCTGAAGAGGCATTAATGACAAAACAGTCGCTCTCTCAACCAATCCCTCGGCAAGGACCAAGCTGTAGAGGGTGAGCGAGAGTTACAGAAGGGATTAGGTTGTGCTTTTGACCGAGTTTGGTGATCACCGGCAACCGTTAGACTCTCGAATCCGTAATGCATGTATCCGATCAAAAAGTTACCCCATGGGTGGCCTCCTTCCTCTGCGCACAAAACGAACCAGCACGCCCTCCGAAGTCCGAATCAATAGACAGACGATGGCACCGACGACGCTGAGGATTTGCAAGAGCATCCCCAACGCCCTTGGCTTGCCGGCTGTGGAGGCTGTCTGCAATTGCGCCGGCGAACAGAAGGCCCTGCCCGAGGCGTGGGCGTGGCCCGGCCTACAGGTTCCTGAACAGTCACCAGCTGGTGGGAAGGAGGCAGAAAGCAACGAAGAAGGCCAAACTGACAGTAGCCATGAAGCAATGAGGTCAATGGAACTCATGCACAGAAGATAGAAGAGCGTGCATCAGTACCTCAAGAGACTGAAGGCATTGGACACGCGCGCTCGGACAGACACCTACTGCTCAGTCCCTCCCAGCAGCAGCTGCAGCGTTGTGAATGGCAGGCAAAGGTCCATGACGCTGTTATTGACTAGCCTACAGAGTAAGCACTGGACCTCAGATTAGAAAATTGCCGAGTGCTTAGTCCACTCTCCTGATGTCTGTAGCCACTATGTGGGAGCTGGAGATGGAAAATCACCCTTGAGTGAAGATAGGATGAATCTCCAGTTTCCCTTTCATGGCAATACTTTTCTAGCTCGCTCTCCAAACGGGACAATGCAGTTCCTGCTAGCTGGTTTCCACTTTCCTTTTGCCTCCTATTCCCATTATACAACCGGGTCTGTTCTTTTATTCATCCGCTATGCTTCTTCTGTAGAGTTTTGATTGTTATTTGCCATAGCATTTTCCTATGCGGTGCCAAATGACAAACATTATATAGGAGGCCAGAGTGGTAGTGGTGCACTTTGCTTTTACATTCGTTTCCCTCTGAACCATCATATATATCTTTATTGGAAGATCAGGACATTAAATTAGTGTTGTTGCATGTAGTTATATGCAATGATTTTTTTACTACTTACTGTAAATATATGTAACAAGTTTATTTTACTACCTAAAAATTATGTATTAATCATTTGACATCCCCAATATAATTGTGGCTTGTGACGTATGTCATGTTTGTATCTTTCATAAGATGTATATTAAATTCAAAATTAATAAAATCATAGAAGCTATAGTTGTGTAAGAGGAATAGATTGTTATATAATGCGTGGGTTATATTGCATTGAGCCTCTCGGACGGTATACATGATAGTACAAGACATGGATGGCAAGTCACCTCTCCGGATACATGCAGAAGCCCTGATGCATAATCTGAACACCAAATTTATGTCAACAAGTTGATTCGAGAACTGGGGTGTGGGGTGTGGGGGGGGGGGGGGGGGGGGGGCACGTATAACCGGCATGTTCATGTCACATTGTCTCTCACACTTTGAGCTGAACACAAGAAACGTAATAACATTAGCATTATTTAATATGAAAAGTGAAAGGAGACATTGAGTTAATCAGCTGGCACTTCCTTTTCTACTTTTCATGCAAAAATAATCCTGTGAAAGAGTAGTGAGGAAGCAATTTTCCTCCTGTACTCACGTGTTTGCAACAATAAGTTCTGCACTAAGCTCGACATCCTTGCTTACAGCCACTGCCAATAGAATTATGCTCACTTCCAGGACTACGATGGTGCAGGCCTAGATGCGAAGCTCCACCATGACACCCATGTAGTACTGCAACATAAAGGCAAATAATGTTGTGCTCACCCTAATCCTTTTCCCATCCTTCCTTATAGAAACCTATTTGTTAACATTTTTGCGTGCTATGATTCAAGAACCTACTAAAAATTCTATGTTTTGATTGCACTTAGGATCAGTCGCACATCAAATTAATTGTTTTTCCATTTATTTTTCTGTGGTTATTGTGCAAATTAATGGCTAATGCCAATTTTTCCATGCTTGACACGTTCTCTGATATTATGAACTAGCTTATGTACCTTGTGTAAATAAATGTTATTTATTTGACCAACAAGCTAGGCTACTCTATAGTCTGTTGGTCTTGGGCTCCATGCCTTTGGAAGGTTAGCCTCCATATATGCACTCCATGGTGTACTACGCTCCTTATGTGCATTGTCCTGTATCCTCCGATTCCTACCCCACATATGAGTAGCATCTTATGCACACATCCCTTAATGTATAATCATACTCTCTTTGCTCATATGCATGTATCCTATACTGCTTTGGCTGCTGGCACCCGTATCATATATACCGCAAGGAATAAACCTTATAAATAGTAAGCATGGATTTCGGTATGCATTGAATTCTCTGCATATAATTAACATCTCTTGCTCGTAAGATTGGATTGTCTTGACAACATCAATATATACGTGAGGCGGAGGTCGTTGATTCACAAAGTGACATGTATTTGATTGGCTCCATCTATTTTGTAGGAGGCACACACTCATGATTCGGACATCCTTTTTTATGTACGTTGCCTGACATGAGCTTGTTCTTGTTTGTTAAGTAGCTGCTGCAACCTAATCTTCGGAACATATGATCTGTTAACAGTTACAACCTTTTCTTAGGTGACCTATAGAATTGATCTTGCATAATGGATTAGAAAATGCAGGAACTATGACTATTGGAAAGAATATTGCTTATTTGATGTTGACTTTAAAATGTATTTGACAGATCTTGAAGGTCATTTGCCATCAATGTTTCAAATAATGGGCTAAGGGGTTTAGCGGCATGTCTCTAATACAGCTAATAGCGGAGCTAAATCGGGCTATAGCTGGAGATATCGGTTAATTTGTACATGAACACAAATAGCGGTACACTGCCTCACAAAAGCTATAGTGGGCTTTAGTGGCAGCTATAGCGGGAGATTTAAAACCTTGTTTGCCATTATCGTGGTTGTCATCAAAATAGTGTCAATTTCATTGTATACTTAGTAGAAGTTGTTTCTATGATTAAGAGTATGTCATGGCAACTTATTTAAGTACAAGAAAGCTTATATGCAAAGAGTTGAGACATTTCAGAGTATGTAATGTAAACTTTCAGAAATTTTCTTTTCTGCAAGAACACGTACGTTAACTAAATATATGAACATCTGAGTATGTTGTGGCTACACATTATGTGAATTTGTGTACATCGATCGCATTTCAAATCACAAGCAAGTTAAATATGCATACATGAGTGACAGGTATCTTGATCCATGCAAATGCAATGCCACGCGTTTAGTAATAGCTGCCTTCTATTATGAATTCCATGCTCTTCGTTCCTTTTTGGCCGAGTTGACTACCGCCAGTGAGCTGCATATGCGCAAGTTCTTACTTTGCATGCTGCCGCAGAACCGCAAAAGTGCTTGCGACCATGTGCAGGCTTCCTGCGAACCATCTTGCAGCTCATGTGCGGACAACCGCAAACCGCACTACTTGCACCACGACCAGAGACCAACCTAATGCAGAAATTGCTCATTTTGGTACAATGTGACAACGTCTTTCCAATGCAAATTTTCCTGTTGCCTCATACTCCCATTACACCGTGGTTGGCATGCATCTCCTTCCATTCTATGAGTTAAATACCTCTCTCTCTTCCTCATATATTTGACCTATCACTTTGTTGTGCGGTGCTAAAAATAAGAAACAATTATATATACAGAGGCCAGTGGTATATGCCTGATCTGGAGGTACGAAACCTTGCTTGGTGCTGGCGTTATGACACAAATTAATGGGACAGCAGTAACTGAGGAGGCAAACAATGGGACTGAAGCTCACAAGATACTCAGCTTCAATCTCAATCCCTCAAATTTAACAAAGAACCTAGCTCTAGAGGATATGAAAGTTAGAGAAGGACTTAGGTTTTGCTCTTTTATCGAGCTTGGACACAAGCAACCGTTTTGAATGTCAAATCCGCACCGCTCGTATCTGATTAACTAGTAACAAGGGACTCCAGTGGTGGTCCTGGTGGACGGAATTACATTCCACCCTTACCCAACGAAATAGCATCCCTCTCGCTCTCTAGGTCCAGGCCATGGAGGCCTACTTGAAATTGCGTCTCCAGAGAAAAGGGCCCTGCTTGAGACCTGGCCCTGCATGCACCAGCACGGCAGCACACAGTACCTTATGCTTGGAAATATATTTTCCAAACTATGAATTAATATTCTAAAATCTAATAAAAAACGATATTAAAAAATTTATTGTTTGAACTAATATCCTTGCTCTTTCTGAAACATCAAACTTTCATATTTCATTCACACACTAGGCAATGCCTTCACAATGGGTCCACACCAAATATTTGGTTATGTCCGGGACGGAACATAAAGCATGAGAGGGAGTAGTAGGGAGTAAACGCTTTCCCTTTGCCTCCTGCTCCCATTACATCTAGGCAGGCCAACAGCGTCTCCCGAACTCTTTTAATCATCATCTCTGTTTTCTTTTGTAGTGGACTGAATTATTGGTTCCTAGCGCTTTACATGTTATACATGCCAAAAGGAAGACGATATAAGATGAGCAGATATCCTGCTGGTGTTCAGTTAAAAAAAACTCATCATAAAGGAAACCAGTTGTTGCAGTGTAATTAAGTTGGTACGTGTGTTAAGCTATGCATCTTGGCTTCTCTCTGAACAGGCACACCTTTCATGAATATCTGACCGTTTAGCCATTACGCATCCAAATATAGTGTGGGCTGAATGTAGTTGATCCCAAACCGAGACTAGTAATTTGGCGAATCAGACATGTGATATATGTGAACTCCATGTTCAATCTCCAGCTTTCTGCAGCATGGATGAGCACTTTCCAGTTCTTACGAATATGTAACAAGTTTATTTTACTACCCAGAACAATCTGTTTTATACACTTGACCTCACAAAATATAGTTTTGGTTTGTTCTATTATCCTGAACATTTGAAACGTTATCAATTTACCCCCTAGTTGGATATGTCTTCTTTGTATCTTTTATAAGTTTTATCTTAAATTCAAATTTTCTAGAATCATGGAAGCTAGTGGATCCCAAATGGGAAACCCATGTATAACCGGCATCTTCATGTGACATTGGCATGCTCTAGCTCTATATATGAACTGAACTCGTGTAATGTAATAACCTGGGTGCTAACATGAAAACTGAAAGGAGACATTGATTTAACCAGGTGATCCTTTTTTTTTTGCTTGTCATTCAAAACATAATTCTATTAAAGAGTCGCAAAGAAATAATTGTCCACTCACGTGTGTGCAACAGCGACCATCGGACTGTCATACCTGCACCAGGGCCGAAGGGTGGTCAGACTTGTCGTCTACAACCCTGGGCAGGTAGGGCCTCCTCCTGTAGGCCGCTTCGGACACTCGTCATCATCGTGCTCAGCTGGAGTTCATGGTATATCATGCTGCTTTGAGCACTTGTGCGCCATACGGGCCATCACACAAGACGAACCAGCAATTCCTCCGCACCGATTGAGACACCACTCGGAGAGTATCACCGACGCCCTCGACATCCCGTCTGTGGAAGCCGGCATGCAATTTCTTTGGTCGACAAAAGACTCTCTGTGCCGACGCACGGATGCCATTCCACAAGTTCAAGGCCCTACCGGCCGGGCAACCACTGACCACATCACCATATACAGGGTCCTAAAGACCTGCACCAGCTGCTGCGAAGCAGGTGGAAAGCAACGAAGAAGGCCAAACTGACAGTAGCATTTGGCCAGATTGAGAAGGACCCTCGAACGAAGATATAGACACTATGCCAGAAAAGTTGATTAGAGACGCGGCTCAAACTTCATTAGAGACGCGGTTTTTTTTGCGTCTGAAAATTTTCGTCTCTAATGTGAAGATATCAGAGACGCGGAAATACGCGTGTCTGATTACCGCTCATCAGAGACGCGCATTGCTAAATACGCGACTCTGATGAGCCCTCGTCTGAGACGCGTTTCATCAATACGCATCTCTGATGTTCATAAATAGAGACGCGTCTTGCAGATACGCGTCTCTGATGTGCGTCGTTGGAGACGCGTCTTGCCAAAACGCGTCTCTAATGTTAGATGGTAAAAATAAAATAAATAAAATACACGTTTTATCCATTATATACATACAAATACACAAGCTTTGTTCATTAAATATACATTTGTCCAGAATCAATATACATTACAAGTGAATTTTACCAAGTACTAACAGGAAGATATGCACATACAAGTAGTTGTAGCTGCTTACATAATATTTCTCAAAAAAAAAAAAAGCTGCTTACATAACAGGAAGATATGTACATACAAGTAGATATGTCCAGAAAATGTCTAGAGAGAAAATGAACTAGCAGGAAAATTTTCTAGCTAATCAGCTAACAGCCTAACACTATAATTCCAACACCATCTCCTCTACTGCAAATAAAAAAATATCACAACCATTATTTTGTGAGGTAGATAAATAACTGTACTAACACCATTCCAGTTACATGAGAACATAAATGAAACCTAACTTCTGAGTAAGGAGGTATTATTATATTACCATACAATTGTTCAGCTTCCAAGCCATAAAGAAAGAAAAAAGAACATGCCTGCAAAGAAAAAAGCACAGGCAACCGGAGCTAGTTAATTTACAGAGGAAGCATAGAGCTAGTTGATAGCCAAAACAGAACTAATAAAAAGATAATGCTTGCATGCTAAAAGAGCTACTGGACAAGTACATCAGTAACATGCGACAAGGCAAAAGTTAATAGCCAAAAAAAGAGATTTACTAGTAACTGACAAGAGTGGAGCAAAACAACTAGTTGAGCATACAGAAACTGCTACTATGGCAGACAAACACTAATGACACAAGGAAAAGGAAAAACTAAATCAGGTCTGCATGTCACTACACTTAGAAATATGACTACTAGCTGAATTAACTGATATCCCTATGAATATACTGCCACACTATAGAAAGCTAACAAATCAAATAAGAAGCATTAATCAATATTGCAAGAGAGATTACAAGCAAAATGGTTTGCATAGGCAGATAGATATCCATTAACTGAGTTACCACAAGGCAAAAAATCAATACTTAATTATCCATGTGTGCAAGCAAAAGAATGAAAACAAGCGGAGCTCCCTGTCCTAGCATGCTTACAACCTGAGATAACTAGTTGCAGCTTAAAAAAGACTACTCATTTGCTGTTGAGTCACAAAGATAAATTAAAGCTCAAATCAAACTGAAGATGCTGCCAAAACTCTTCCATTCCTAAAACAGAACTGATGCAGGGGGTTTGTTGTTCTTAACAAGAAAAAAGACTATTACATTGAAGTTGCTGAAAGAATACTCCACCAAGCAAACCAAGCAAGTAATCATGCTATCTCCTCGCAAAAATAAAAGTAATCATGCTATCAACATCTCTCATTGAAAAATGGACACATCAATGAGTCAATTATTACTGAAAGGAAGACAGTCCACATAAAAGAATTATGTCAGCAACTTCACAAAAGTGAAACAATCCAGTTCTCCTTCTGCGGCCATTACAAATTGCATATAACAGGCCATCACAGAAGTGAAATACAAGCAGAAACAATAACAGGCCTATAGGAACATTTGGTGAATATCGACAAAGACGGTTATGGACAGATCAAAATTATTGAGTTTTCTTCAAGTAACTGAGAGGAGAGAAGAGCACCATTGTATCAAAAGGTAGAACCTGCAGAAGTAAAATTCGAGCGTGGCATGTGGTTTCTGAATGTATCCAAAATAGCTTTCAACTCTGAAAGGTGGCACATGGAAGGCAAGTCATGATATGCTACTTGTGCATGAAACATGGAAGTAACAAATTGAAGGTTCAACAAACATACTGTATCACAACATGCAGCATGCAAAGTAATAAATTGGGGCAAGGCTGAAGTTAAAATGTAGCGATCGATTCAGTGTACATAGTTACCAACTTCAGTAAGCTATCATTAACTGAACTCAAAACAGAGCAGCCACAGTAGTGTCTATAGAGATTAAAGGGAGTGAGCCTAGATGACTTATCTATGAGCTTTGAGGCAGCATTTATCGAGTGAGTCAGCCGAGTAATAGCAGCACCCTCATGCTCTCAATGTGAGCAAGACAACTGGTCTGGCATTTCAGCAAGCACCTCGCGTACACAACTCCATTACAAAGTAGTAGCAGCATGCTCATGCTTTCGATGTGTGAGCAAGCCAGCCGGTGCATCATTTCGGCAAACACCTCTTATGCACAACGTTGACATGCAACAACTCAGGAAGAATGGCTGTAGCCAGGCACATATGTTGAGTTCGTGGCTCAGGGCACGAAGTTGTCCACATCGGCGGCGAGGCGGTCGCTCAGGCCCATCCATGACGGGCATCTGGTGGTCAGAACGGATACGATTGTAGGTTCCGGAGCCGCTTCCCCGCAGATGCCGCAACACCTCCGGCAGCGCGCTCTCGATCCTTGCCCGCGCCGAGGTCGAACTAGATCCGCGCCCGTGGAGGCCGAAGAGGGCCTGCCTCCCGCTCCTGCCTGCACCACGGAGCATGCGGCAGCAAGGACCTCGATGTGGGCAGAGGCCGGCGCCGCGGTGTGGTCGCCATTGTAGCCCATCGTCGTCGCAGATCCGACCGTGAGAGGTCAACGAGGAGATGGCCAGGGCGCGCGGATCGGGGACGGGGACGGCGACGGCGCGCGGATCTGAGGGGACGGCGACGACAACGACCTACGGCAAGGGCGTCCGGGCCGTCCGAGCCGAGTGCTGCTGCCACACTGCGCCCGCCGCTGCTCTGCCGCCGGCAGAGCCGCCGCCAACGCCCTGGATCTGGGAGGGAGAGGAGAGAGGGCGAGGATATCGGGGAGGAAAGGGACAAGACTGGAAGGCTGAACGGCTTTAGCCCGGACGCGTGCGCGAGTTAACCGAACAGAAGAAAAAAATCGGGTCCGATCGACACGTTCCAACGACGCGGCTTCAGCAAAACGCGTCTCTCGTATTTTCCCCTTTAAGCAGCCGAGACGTGTTTTGTTGATGCGGGTCTCTGACCTCGCCTGTATAAACAGATTACAGACGCGTTTTAACACCACACGTCTGTAGTATAATATTACAGACGCGTTTTAAATCTGCGTCTGTGATATGATGTCTTATATGTGCTGTTTTGGCATAGTGAGAATTAAGGTCCAGGTTCTCTTTCATAGCAATATTTGTCTAGCTCGCTCGTCAGAATGGGACTTCAGCCACCCATCGAGCTGTTTTCCACTTTCCTCTTGCCTCCTATTCCCATTGTACACAGCCGGTCAGTTCTTTATTCATCGTCTACACTTCTTCTGCAGTACAGTTGTGACTGTGTTGTTTGCCATAGCATTTTGCTCTGCTGTGCCGAAAGAAAGACCTGATATAGAAGGCCAGAGTGGTAGTGGTGTATAATATGCAAATTGACTTGCATTTGTTTCCGTATGAATAATTATATCTTGCATTGAAGATCAGGACATTAAATTTGCAATAACCACCATAGGAATCGATATAACAGCAGTCGGACAGAAATTGAGGTGTACTATATACTTTTTTTCATGCTAAGTACAGAGATGATGCACTGGGATTAACATCAGTAGACAGTCTGCTATATATATCGATCTAAGTCTCATTATGAACGCAACGACTATGGGCTTCGTCCGGCCGGCACGGTGGCGGCGGCGGCCTCGGCGTCGAGCTTCCGGATGAGGGCGCGGCTGTGGCTCGGGACGCGTATGTTCAGGGCGGTGAGCCACTTCTCCTCCGAGAGCATGCGAGCCTTGTCTTCAAGGTAGCGGTGCGCAAACCGCTTTGGCATCTCCGTGACGTCGTAGGCGCCGCCTTTCTCCTCCTCCTGCGCCACGAACCCCGGCGGCACCACCTCACCCACGGGCCTCTTCTTCTGTCCTGCCGCCATTGTATTGTATCCACCTCGTCGTCTCGTCGTTCCAAGCTCTCGATCTTCAAGCAAGCGACGTATGATGGGCTGGCTTTCCTCATCGGCGTTGTTATGGTGCGGACGACTCGGAGTCGCACTCAGACCCTGCCCGCCATGAAATTTTCCCATAAGACCGTCCCAGACTACGATGGGCCAACGACGTTACCCATGTGGACTCACAGACCGAGACATTGTTTTTCTTCAGTCAGCCCGCGGCCCACTAACAGTTTTTCGCCTGGTTTTTGTTTCGTGGGCGGAAGCTGAGCTTGATATCCGTCCCTTTTTCTTTTTTGTTTTTGTTTTTTTGGCATGTGTGACAGTGTGCCCACTAACAGTGCCAGAGTGAGTAGAAGATGTTTCTTTCGTATGACTATGAGGGTTGCATCCTATAGGTTTTTGTGACGCTCTGATCAACTACAAGGGCATTGTTTTTTTTTTTTCCATCCTTAGCCTGTCGTCTTTGCGGTTATACTTTCATCTGCCGGACTGCAGGAGAAGAAATATAGGCATGCATCCATGGATATAAGTAGAGTAGTTACAGTTCCAAGTTCCTACATCTATTTCTATCATACATCCTTCTTTCTATTTACCTGAGACGAGTGCTAAGACTTAAAAAATGCATGAGACGGATTGATTTGACACCTCTATTAATTCCAGATTGCAACACACATGATTAACCTTTCTTATTCTATTGTCGAGGTATACAGACAAATCATCCAACACTCACACGTCGTTGTACTTATTTTCCGAAAATTTCTTTGCTATAAGTATGTTCCCTACTATTTTCCCAAAATGGTATTTCAAATTGCCGTGGACCTCCTTGTGACCTTGTGCCTCCTATCCCATCAGACTCCATGAACCCAACTTGTCCATATCACCTCTTCCAATTTTTGTTTCCTATTATTTTGTGTGTTTAAGTAAAAAAAAAGGACATTGTATAGAGGGGATGCCAATGATATATTAGAAATATTGGTAGGTCCTATTATAATTATTTGTATTTATTCTTGGAATCCATATCCTTCTATTTTGTAGAAAATGAAAGGCCATAGTCGACTTTTGTTTTGTTGTTCATTTGTTAGATGGATACATTTGTTCTTGCTATAATTGATCTCTGTTTTCGGTGATTTCAATGACAATTCTAATACAACTTATGCTTAAGAGTGTAGGTTGCGTAAGTACTGATGTAGTAAAAGGAAGCATCACAGAAACCAGTGCATATTTGATCTATGTAACTCTGTTCCCCAATGCAGCGTGGATTAGCTGCCGGGTCAAGGCAATGACAAATTAATAAAGTGCCTGATCTATGTAACTCTGTGTCCCCAATGCAGCGTGGATTAGCTGCCGGTCAAGGCAATGACAAATTAATAAAGTGTCAGATTAAGCGTGTTAGAAGAACATGGAGTGTAACACCCTGCGTTCTTCCGGGGGGGGGGGGGGGGGGGTGGCTGCTTCAATAACTGCTTATCGCCCAGCTCCCACGGGGTGCGAGCACGCGCATACACATAGCACCCATTTTACACTTTCGTCCTCGTTTTGTGTAAAGGGGTAAACCCGGATGTGCTATGCTTAGAACCAATAAGAATTATATGCTAATCCTCACCAACCTAAACAATCTATGTGCATGGGACTATTTCCACAACCACACCATTTCTGAAGCTTTTAGGTCAAAACTACAACTATTAGGCTACAAACAAGCTGGGGGGTTTAGGTCGACCACACAACAGCTCCACCGGATGGGCGCAGGACGCCCTCTTTGCGCTCAATAATTGCTTCTCACATTTCAGCGGGCGTCCTTTGCTTGGTGCAGGACTTGCCACACCGATGCCGTGCGTAAAGCGTCTGATGAGAGCCCCAGCAGGCCGCCGGCAGGGGAAGGCAAATACAGTAACAGTGCCGGTCCAACATGAAGGCAAAAGTCCCTCTATGGCACCTTCAACGAAATCTTTTTTTCTCGAACACGCAGGACAGCTGCGTGTCATTTCATTAAGAAGAAGATTAGTGAAAATACAAGGCCCTGACAAGTAGGCGGCAGTTTTTAGTTTTACATTCGCGCCCGTTACATTGTTGACACCCCACTCACTCGCAACTAGAGCTCTACCTTCAGCGAAATCTGGCTCCTCGCTGCACCTTGCCACCGTCCTTTGAGTTAGGGCTATCGCAAAAAAAGTATTTAAAGCTGTCGAGAGCAGGTTCCTTGTGCCTCCTATTCCCGTCGGACACCACTACACCAGTATTACTGCCCCTACACATCCATTTTCTCTCGCTTCATCCTGCTTTAGTGGGTGTGTTCAAGTGTGAGTGTGGGGTGAGGGTGATATGCGTTATATATATAGAGGGGAACGGCAGGAATTGTATAGCACGGAACCGACGCCAGGAGTGGTTACAAAACGAACCCAGTCAGTGAATGAAATGGCATATATCCCACCCCTAGGTGTGATGGGCCAGCGAATACGGTGAAGCGTAGTATCTGTGCAGCGTTGCAGGAGACGGCAAAAGTAACCTGAACAACGAAACGGTGAAGCATTCCTACATCGAAGTTTTGGCAGACGGAGCCCGCAAGCGAAGCGAGGCTGATGCCTGATGGGATCACCGGCAGCTGCTAACCTGCAAAGCTGCTCTCGTGTATGCTCGCCACTGTTCCCGAGTACAGAGCCCGTGGTGCCTGTAAAAGCAAAGGAGAAAGCGTCATTCCATTGGAGCCGTTCGGCTACGAGCGTCATTCTATTCTTCCTCGCGCATCCAGGCGTCTTGGGCTCTTGGTCGTAGTGGCCGCTCTACAGGATAGGAATCTTCTTCTTCTTCTTCTTCTTCTTCTTCTTCTTCTTCTTCTTCTTCTTCTTCTCCTCCTCCTCCTCCTCCTCCTCCTCCTCTCTCTCTCTCCTCTCTCTCTCTCTCTCTCTCTCTCTCTCTCTCTCTCTCTCTCTCTCTCTCTCTCTCTCTCTCTCTCTCTCTCGCGCGATGACGATAGGAATCGCCTTCTCTTCTCTCTGCTGCGAAACCTGAGGCCTGGCGTTGTTTGCTGCTTTTCGTCCCTTGAGAATTAACCAAACAGTTTTCTGCCTGTGATTTTCGGTTCAGAATTTCCTACCATCTGTTATATATCTCTGCATATCATTTTCAATTTGATTGGGGAGTGGAACCAGAATCAGAATTTTCCCTATGTTGTCCTAGACTAAACAGAACTTCGTACAGGTTGTTTCTGCCAGGATATATGTGTCCATCTAAGTTAGCGCGAGTTCTCCAGTTATTATATATAATGGACTTTTGTTTAGTTAATTTTGTGTTGAAGGTGAATTTGAGCGGTCAATGTTATTACACAGGAGCAAACCATCGAGTTTGCTTGTGCTTCCAAGAAGGATCATGTGACAAATGATAACTAGAGCGTCAACGTGGAAAAGGAAAAAAGGAAAGGAAAGAAGATTTTTGCATTCCACCATACTGCTTGCTATGGAGACAATACTAGGCAGGTATTCGCAGGGAAGTTTAGAAATAGAATTTGAAATTTATTTTTAATATACAGTTTGTATAATTATTTATTGTATCAAGCCAGCCCACAAGTTTACCTGACTAACAACCTAAGATGTAACATTAGAGATAAATGATGTGACTCTGTACAAAAATTTATTACTAATAGGAAAATCCATTATAGTCGCTAGTATTGTCTTATAATACTAGCTAATAGGAATATTTATTTATTGAACTGGAGTAATGGATTCCTGATGTGTCCTCAACATGGATTGTACTGTTAAAAAACCATAAAGGTAGATTGTTATTGACTCAAAGTCTTATTTTTTATTTTTCACATTGACGCTCTAGTAATCAGGATCTCAAGCAGCAAAGTTCCAGGGCAATGTCGCATTATATATACGCTCCGTAGTGGAATATGCATATTCTTATACTGAAATTGTAGACCCCATAGGGTGTAGCAACGGCACTTGGAATTCACATGTCAGACTGGGCTCACTACCTTTTGCTAGAACGGAATTTTGTATAAGGGTATGCATATTCCAATAGTAACTACCAGCATTCATTGTCACCGGAACAATATGATCACTTCATACATATATATGATTAGAGAGCGAGCAAAGAGTGGTTGATAATATATCAGAAAAGAGGCTGTCATGTTTTGCGTTTGGGAATAGGAGGCAAAAGGGAAGAAAACGTGAGGGACATACTGTCTCATTGCAGGGATGCCAGACTGGCAAGTCGTCGATCTATTCCTCGCTGGACAATGAAGGCTGAATATTCTAGCTATACTATGATTTCCATTGATAATACAAAGATTTGCAAGGGATTACTGACCTAACAAACACCCGAAAATCTTCCTCTATGGCTGTTACAGTGCCTACTCGCTCGATCCCTGGATTAGTAACTCACTAGTCCATCGTGCTAGCACGGTTATAGGACATATGGACAACATATGTTTGGCTAATAGTTCATGTGAAGATCAATTTTGAATACTGAGCTGAGAACAGAAAATAATGTCAAATGCAGCAAAACTATAGTATAAGAGATGAATGTGCACTTGAAAGTGTTCCATTTCCATGATGCAATGCAAAAGAAAATGTGCGGTTAGGGCAGGGAGCTACGTGGTGTGAATTCACAATCATATCAGGCCAAACTTGTGCATCTACTAAAAACATGAGACCATTTTATCAAGCAACTTGGAAGAGTACAAAACCATGCATGAGAGCAAAAAGTAGAAATAGTGTGCGTTGAATTACTCAGGTACTGCGAAACATAAAAGAAGAAAATTGATGAGTATCTGTCAAGGATTAGGTTTTCATCCATGCATGATTGTGGCGGTGCATGCAGCTCGCTAGCCTATCTCCATCAATGATTGACGAGGCGCCTGTGCCTCGCCCTTCTCGGCAGGCCTCGCTGTCCTCTTAGCGCAGTCGCGCCCTGGGCCCTGCTGCCCATCCTCGCTGTATCCTGGGCCATTGTTGCATCCTCGTCGTCGGTCTTGTACCAGCCCATAACATTGCTGTAGCTGCAGAATTGCTCTCTGGATTTCCAAAACACAACAATAACAAATGGTACATGGATCATTGCTTGATTCCATTTGAAAGCTTGCATCAATCGCATGATTTGACATGGATAATTCACTCTATAAAATACACATGTAATTTTTATGGCGAACATGATGCCAAGTGCATGCTCACGACCTAGATGACGCCACTACAATGCCCAATGCTGCAGGACGAGATCAAAGCGAACAATGCCCTGCTCGGCCACAATGAACGGTGCTGGCCTGATTGCCTTTGCATACCCTCGTCCTGAAAGCACGTGGCTGCGGCATATTTTCCTGTTGCTTCCTATTCCTATTCCACCGAGGCTTACATCTTCATTCCTTCGTCTTATGTAGCCTACGCTGCATTGGTCTCTAATTGATTATGGTTCTATCTGAAAAGAAACCCATTTGTATGACGCAAGAAGGTTACAAATTAAGTTGGCGCAGGGGCAATTTGGTATGGATTCACTTCTCTGAATGAGCATATCTTGCACGAAAGATTTAATCTCGCATGATATATTGATAAGGGCATGAGACCAGCATATGGTAGAATCCATCAAATACGCTTTATTGAACAAACTCACCCGCTCCGTTATTTGAGAAAGGATGGTACTTGATTTATTTAGAAATAGCACAATGAGATATATATGATCTCGCATTTTTATTTTTTTAGGATAGTTGTGTATCATTATATTAATAGAAGAAGAGTTAACATACACCACTCACACACCCTAAAGGAAATCGTAATTTTGCTTGTGCTCCTTAATTAAACAGAATATGTGAGACTACTGTCGATATGAAAGAGGTACAGAGTTAACTATTTGACCAGAAATATGCATCAGTTATATCAAAATCTGTGTAAATATTCTAAATTCTTAAGAACCAAAAAAGAGAGGAAATTATTGTTTGAAATATAACATTTGGAGATTCCGAACAGATGAAGGATTGAAAGGACAGTAGCAAAGTAGTTGTAATGCCCCTTTTGTAAAACAGAAAACTCACAAATCGTAGTAAAACGAAAAACGCATTATATGCCTTGCATGGACTTACAGAGAATAAGTTATCCGCTATATAAAGGAAGGGGGGGGGGGGGGGGGGGTGGTTTACTATTAGCAAGGCAGACGCTGTGATCAATCCTCAGCAAGTACTTGGTTGTGTCCAAGAAGATCAGTAACTTAATTCATGAGAGGGAGTTTTAGCGACTAGACTAAACACTTACAAGTCACGGATGCATACATTCCCTTTACCTCCAACTCCCAGAGATCACATCCGGGTCAACAGTATCATGCCAATAATTTTAACCATCGATGGCTGATCTTCTGTTGTAGCCTATACCGTACTGATTCGGTTGCTAGCACTTTGTTGTTCCATGCCCAAAGGAATACATTGTCTGAGTTTTAGGTTGTTGCCTTCCTGATACTCCAACACCTAATGCTATTTTTTAACCTTTTCTCCTGTTTTCTAAATACATGATGGGCAGATATCCTGTAAGTTTTTCGTATACATCATCAGTCCTTTAAAGGAGAGCTGGCAGTGTCACTAAATTGGTCAGTGCTTTTTATTAGTATTCATTTGTCTATGAAAATGAGCACACCTTTAAGGAAGTTGTAACTGTTAGCTATTAGCAGGCACACAAATAACAAATATACGTGTCGGCTGAAAGTAGTTGATACCAGGACTAGTAATCCCCCCCCCCCCCCCCCCCCTAAAAAAAAAACTGATGACTAGTCATTTGGCAAACTAAACTATACACCATGTTCAACTTCCAGCTCTCTAGCATGAGATGAGCACGTTATATAGTCATGACGTTTTTCTTGTGATCTTTAAACTAATAACTGCATGAAACATAACTGGACCATCAACGTAAAAAAACCAAAATAGAAATTAATTAATTTTATTCAGCAATTCTATGTTCTCTCATTTTTCTCGCAATGCTTTATGTTAAGGACATGTGACAAAATTATTATTTCCTCTGTGGTAACTTCTACAGCAGAAAAAAAAATCCCTGCAAAATGCCGGAGGTGCCGCCAAGCCTTGCATGCCTTCTGCAGGTACCGCTCTTTTAGCGAGCACCAAGCAAGTTTTTGACACTATCTAATAAGGTGACTCGTACTACTCAGCTAACTAGATTATCAATCATCCTAGATTAACCAGAAAACATGGTCATTCTTAAGACTTATGGTGCATAGTTCGTACGCTGGAGTCGGTGCTTGATGTCATGTACACTCACGAAGATGCGAAGACGTGATCTCTGGCCGATGTAAATTTTCCCTCTGCCTCATTCTCGTTACACCGTGATTGGCATCATGTTCCATTCTCTGAGTTCAAAGATCTTTCTCTCTTTCCTCTGCCTCATATTTCCGTCACACCGTGACCCATCAGTTTATTATGCTGTGCAAAAAGCAAGACAGTAAATTTATAGGAGACAAGGTATATGCCGGGCAGTAATAAAACCTTGCTTTGTTCTTGCTTTATGACTTGATACCTATAATGGAATGTGAGTACGTGACCACGCACGTGGGGTTTGGGTGTCACCAACTGACGCCAGAATGAATGGGGTAATTAATGGCTCTGGCATTCGCTCCGATCAGTGACCCTGAATCCGTCAACTTCGTCGCCGTGATGTCACCTTCAGTGGTCACCGAGGCTAACTGTTACACGGTAGAGTCCGCACAACATGCACCAGTCCAATCAAACGGTAACAAGGGACCCGGCGAAGGACTGGTTAACAATCCAACATTGAAAAGGGACCCGGCTAAGGGCAACAATTAGGAACTCTGTGTCTTTGTACAAAGGAGTTGCAATGTTTTTTCTGAACCGTGGTCAGTATCCTAGTCAACACGAATTCTCCATCGAAACTCTGCAAAACACAACAGAAAGAGCCCCTTGACAAAGTACTACAATACGAGACACCAGTACTGTGGCGATGGATTTCTACAATACAAGACACCAGTACTGTGGCGATGGATTTCCGATCGTAGCCAAGGAAAACAGGATCGCTAAATCGTACGAGTACTATCTGCATCTTATCTGGTTAGCAGCATGTGTTTGACCAGTGATTCCTCATGCTGTTTGAACAGCATCTCATTCAACTAATTAACCTGTGCTGATCTGTGGCCAGCGGCCTCTGTGGCTTGAACTAGCATGGTTCCCAGAATCTATCCAACATCGATCGAGTTGTAGCTACCTCACCCTTCTAGTTCAAACAAGAAGGTGCTGCAGCTGGACGAGGCAGCTCCTTAAGCATGTTGAGCGTGTTTAGCATGAAACAAAAAACAAATCAGAAAAAGAAAGAAAATATGCTTGCAAAACAGGAAGGCACTAAGAAAATATCAAAACAAGTCTTTAAAATATCAAAAGTTAGCAAATTAAGGGAAAATACTAAATTGTATCATTCCATGACAATCCGTGCCATGCTGACCCACTCTTAATCGTGCCATGCTGTGCTGACCAACCAAACCAAGGTGCCAGTCCAGTCACGAGGTAACAGTTACTCCTAATTTGCAGTCTAGACCCCCCCCCCCCCCCCCCACAAGTATTACACCTAATTTATCCTAAATTGGTAAGATATCCAAGTAGGTTTGTATGATTCATATTTACATAATTTAGGAGATGGACAAAAGTTTTGAGGAGGTCTGACGCGTAATATCCTTTTGCCTCCTATTCCAACTATATCGTGGCCACCAGCAGCTTCTTGTCAACTCGTCAACTTTTCTCCTCTGCCGTGCTGCAACGAACAACGAATCACACTTTACCGTGTTGTGCAAATAAGAATACAATATAGAACAGATATTCTGTAAAGTTGAGGATGTTAGTGCATCTTATACACATTTACTTCACTTAACGATCATAGGGTGCCTGCATTGCAGATCTAATCAGCAACAATGCAATTTCCAAAGGTTAAGGTTATTAGATGGTCTTAGAAGATAATCATTGGGGTATGGTTTGCGTATGTGCGTTCATAGGGGTGAGTGTGCGTGCGTTGTGAGTGTACTGAGTTGTACTGTGTAATCACAAAAAAAAAAAAGATGGTTTGAAATTTTTGGCGACAAGATATGCAAATGACCGCAGCAGCACTTTGAAACCTGGTCCACCTATGCGACTAGATCGTGCTCCACCTTGTAGAAAATCTGAAAACTAAGCAGACCCGCCTCATTCGCCTCGGCTTTCATCGTACATGCTCGTTTCTGACATCTCCGTAAAAGACGAGCAGGTGTGAAGGGCAGACGGAAAGAAACCCTTCACATGAATTAGAATCCATCTTTATTTGCTCCTCAACACTGTTAGCGCCTTTGCTGCCTTATTAGGAAGAGACCAGGGTTGCCTGTCCGGCTGATATGTACTTTCCTTTCGCCGCCTGGCAGTTTATTCCCAACTCTTTATTCATCCTTCTCACGTCTGTATTTGCCAGAACTATGCTATGGCGTAGCGAAAGGAGTTGGGAAGGATGCTATGGAGTTGGGAATAAACACCGCATTATATTTGCCAGAACTATGCTATGGCGTGCCGAACGGAGGACTTCATTATAGAAGAGAACAGTAGTAGTGGTATTTGAACTAAATTGATAGCACTGAGATGCATTCCGTTTTTCCCGAACAATGATATCTTGTGGGCCTGGTCCTTATTATTTTACCACAGCACGCAGATTTCAAATTATCAAGCTTTACCTATTATAACTCAAGACTTGAAATGCACCAAAATGTGTTGGAATTTGGCCTACGAGTTGAGGGCTATGCAGAAGAATTTCAAAGCATGTGGCTGCAGTTTGGATTTGTCCCATACTGCTTGTGCATATATATATAGGAGAGAGAGAGAGAGCTATGCTAAGTGTACACACACTCATACACATGTATCCATGCTTCTTCACGTGTTTTTCTGTGTGACTTGCGATTTACAACGCGCGGCCGTGGTGTGATGTGGTTGCAAGTCACGGTGTATTTCTGCCACTTAATATGTCCTCCATAATATAACCACTTTGTATTAATGAAGAATTTAATAATACATGATTAATGTCATAATCAGGTTAATGAGCCAGCCATGTATTGACTGCCAATTATTAGTAGGCATCATTAGAAAGAAAACAACTCCTCTAGGCCCCAAGAAATTCCCTTCCATCCTTCTTTTTCTCCCCGTTTGGAATGTTGTGTCCTAGTGTTGGGTTGCTACACCTCGACAACCCTTTTCCTTATCGTGCACCCAGAGGAGGGTGAGAGGTATCTCTGAGTTGTTTCTGTTGTGAAGCCCGTATGAGGGGCGGCGATAAGGTTTCTGGGTTGCGTAATAGCACAACCGCTCGTTCGCTGTACTAGTACAGATATGCTGATTAATGACAATTTTACTATAGATCCATCACTATTATGGGGGTTTTTCCCGTTTTCGACCAACTTTATGATGTTTTTCGCGGTCCGTCACTAACAAGTCTCATTTGTGATGAAAATCCATATAAATCGATGAACAGTATTGTCCAGTGTCGCCGGTTTACTGTTCTAGGCAGGTTCTGGGTGGCCGATTCGTCACTAAAATCCCGTTTCGAGTACGGCGACCAACGGGGACCCACAATTTTCGTCATAAACCCAACCCCACCGCCGTTTCTGGCCTACGTGGCATCATTGTCAGCAAGAGGGGGTCCATGTGTCAGGCTTCGCGAGCCCACGGTCAAACTATTTTCGTCACTAAAATTTCGTTTGACCGCGTAAAATGCCAAAGGCGCATAGCAAAGGGCAACTAGGG
Source organism: Eragrostis curvula (assembly GCA_007726485.1). Classification (NCBI taxonomy): domain Eukaryota; kingdom Viridiplantae; phylum Streptophyta; class Magnoliopsida; order Poales; family Poaceae; genus Eragrostis; species Eragrostis curvula. The sequence continues at coordinate 48,785,861 of CM017440.1, read as the reverse complement.
TCCACGTATCAGAAGAAGGGGGTCCCAAGACCAAGTATTTTTTTAGGCTGATTTTATTTCCTAGCGTGGTAATGGCATGTGCGCACAATGCAACACTACGAGGGCCTACATGTCAGTCAACGTGGGACCCACAACTTTCATCATATGCCCCGCACCAGGGGCGTTTCTTGGCCTACGTGGCATCCTGGTCAGCAAGATGGGGCCCATGTGTCAGGCTCCACAGGCCCACGGTCAAACCATTTTCGTCACTAAAATTTCGTTTGACCGCGTAAAATGCCACAAGGCGCACAACAAAGGGCAACTAGGGCCCATAATTTTTGACATAAACCCCACCCCAGGGGCGTTTCCGGCCTATGTGGCATCCTAGTCAGCAAGGAGGCCCGTGTGTCAGGCTCCATGGGCCCACAGTCAGACTATTTTCGTCACTAAAATTTAGTTTCACCGCGTAAAATGCCACAAGACGCACAGCAAAGGGCAACTGGGGCCCACAATTTTTGTCATAAACCCGACCCCAAGGGCGTTTCTGGCCTACGTGGCATCCTAGTCAGCAAGGGGGCCCGTGTGTTAGGCATCGCAGGCCCACGGTCAATCCATTTTCGTCATTAATTTTGTTTGACCGCGTACCACGTAGTACACCATGAAGCACACCGCACCGCGAGCCCACATGTCAAGCACCGTGGGGCCCACGGTCAAAAAACATTCGTCACTATTTTGAGGCGCACTGCAAAACGCCCTTGGGCCTACGTGTTAGTGCTCTGGACCCTGGTCACCTCGGCCGCTTCACGTCGCTTCATGGGCAGGATCTGAACCCAAACTGAAGACGATACCGTCGGGCTGGATCTGGAGAGCACATTGCCACAGAATGGCCCACTAGGGGAGGAATGACAACATGTATGCATTTGAAAGATCCGATATATCTGGATCGACGCAGATGTAATAGTCATCTTCTGGAAGCTCACTGGTCTGTGGGACCGCCAATCGATTTCGGCCCACCAGTCATGGAAACAGGGTAGTTGGCATGGTTGGCAGAATGTCAAGCAACTCTCACGATGCGGGAGAAAAAAATGCCCGGAGTATTCCTCTGCATCCTGCAAGCATGCATCTAGCTGCTCCGATTGTGTGCAAATATTAAAATAAACTCACAAAATTAACTTAAGTAAATAACAGACAATAGAGTTAATTACTATTTGGCTAATAGTACACTTAAACATTAAATACACTTCAACACAGCTAGTGTCCATTGTTCACTGTTAACAACTGATGTACAGGAGATCGGTTGTGTTTTTTCTTGACATGGCATCAGTTGTGTTTTTTCTTGACAACCACAATTGATGCCTTTAGCTTGTCGCCATCCTTGATCAGCTTCGTGGCATACAGGTCGTCCATCTGTATGTTGTTGTCATACGCGAAATCACCCCAGTTCACGGTTCCCATATTGTGATAGTAGACGGAGATGTGCCCTGTGATCTTTGATTGGGACGTCGGTGTTGATAACTCGATCTCCTGTCCATAGGTAGCGCCGTGTGTATTCCACGTTGAAGACCTGCACAGTCAGGCGTTGGTGTGTTTTATATTAACTAGATGTCTATGCGAATAAATACTTTGGCGGTGCAATTGTTATACTTACCATGATTCCTTTCTGTGCAGCTGTGTGGTTGACTTTGAATACATACAATGGTAGTCCTCCGGCTTCTGGTGACATCATCTTCAGTACATCTTGCTTGAGCTCTTGTGAGATATTGAAGCGTTTGCCGCACATCACTTTCGGCGTTCTTGAATTGTGAAATCATTGATGTCATTAGTACTAGAAGAAAACTTAACGAGCTCATTAGTGTTGTATGCTTACGATACCAAAGATCTTCAACCTGTATTAATGAGCTCCGTGCGCGAGTGGCTGTCTTCTGGCTTCTTTTCGGTCCCGTCCGCAGCAAAGAAACGATTTTCATCTTATCATATCTGACCTGCATGAAAAGGGCCGACTCTTCAGGCCAAACGTTCAACTGCTTTATGAGGTATGACCAGCCCAAACCAAAGACTATCTTGCTCTCTTGCCAGAGGACGAGCACGTCATGAACTATGCCGTCTTGCAGAACAAGGGACAACGGGCTCCTAAGTATTCTGGTAATATTTGCCGAAATGGCTTCGTTCAAAACCTACGTATGGATCAAATGCGGTTAAAAGGTAGTAGTAGCATGAATGATATTGTGCTATGGATTAGCATTACATCAAGATTACTGTTGACGGTCATTAAAACGCTAAATGACCATTAACTTACCGGTAAATAAAAGGCATGCACCAATGTTTTATGCATTTAACTAATAAAATTCCACAAGTTTTGGATTTAAGATTGTTTTGCAAGGTACAAAGGAATATTGGTGCAAATGTGCTTATACTCATAAAGAAATATCAAGTATCCAAAAGCACAAGACCCGGCTCCGACATCTCGGCAACACTCAAAGCAAGAATCAAGGAATGACATAGGGAATAATTATTCAAACCTGAGATTTGATGCCTCCATGTCAAAGCCCTCGCCGAGATAGTCAAAATGGACTTTTGAATTACCCAATTCGGAGTCCAGAAGAAGAAATTACACCAATTCCAAAATTAGGAGTAAGCTGAAAACATTTGGCCGGCCGGCCCAAACTCTAGGCCGGCCGGCCTACTTTTGTCTCCGTTGGTCCCGATCTTCCTCCAATGGGCTACATACACCTCAAAACATCTAGCCCAAGCGCCCATCAAGGTGGAAGACCAACCAACATCGCAGAGTGGGCTGTTTGGGCCTAAACTTGGCCCTTACTCTACCACAACCGCCCCCACGGGATAACTGACCTCCAAACCGACACCAGGAACGCATCTGGAGCATCCACGCGGAAGGCGGTGGCCAACCGCCACAATGGAGGGCCGGCCCCATCAAGTCATCTTCAGCTATAAGATCCCCCCCTGCCGTGAGGAGCCTATAAATACCCCTGGTTGCCTCCGGTTCAACTCGTACCTCATGGAAGAAACATTCCACTTGTGTAGTTTAGAATAGGATTAGTGTTTTAGTTATGGGAGTTAGAGTAGAAGTGAGAGCTTTGCTCGGAGTTCCAGAGTTGTCTTCGGAGTTTGGGTAAAATTCTCTGGTATCTTTTCTTTTATTAGAATTTCTTTAATATATTTATTTTCTTATTTATTTAATTTAGTTTTCCTTTTAGTTTATATTTATTTATTTAAGTAATTATTGTAGAGAAATTCTTGTGTTAGTTCCACGTCTGTGCATGATAGGTTTGAATGAATTGTTAGGAGAAGGCAGTAGGGACTTAATAATCGCCTTATTGTTACGGAACCTTGCATTTATTTGGGTTTATCATTCATGGGTGGCCTTTTCTTTCAAGAGGAGTAAGTTATTTAGGATAGTTGCTTGCATGGTGCGAGGGATTATTCTAGACGTGAGTTTGCACCCGGCCTTACGGAGGATGGTAGCCCCACGTGTGACTGGCGTGTTCAGGCCTCTGCAATCCACCAGGTTCAAGGTCGGCATAGTAGGGTTTTCAATAGCACGTAGCGTCCTCAGTAGTTGAACCTAATTCTCGGGTTAGCTGCTAGGAAATACGTGTGCCCCGATATGCAGGAATATATCTACAATGAAAGCTTAAGTAAATAGTTGTAGACTATCGGATAAACTAAATGCTAACCCCTAGGCTAACTGATACCTTCTTCTCATTGTTCTCCCACACTAAATACTAACTCCTTGATATCTGCATCGATGGATGTTATTCCTGAGTACCACACATATCACATAACTGTATCCTTGCTTTGGCCTAGTTTGCAAGTTATAAATAATAAATGTTTCCTTGTTACCTCATGATATTCTTAACCTGCTTCCCTGTGGAAAAATATAAATACGATACCCTTGGAATACTCTCAGGTGAAATGCTACAACGGTGTTCCGTGCGCTTGCGGAGTTGAAATAAATTCTGTGCGTAAGAAACGCCAACAATTACAGCCATGAAAACGATCATGCAGAGTAGTACGAATTCAAGATTTATTATCTTACCAGCCTTCTCGTTATTGGGTTGTCGAATTCAACCTTGAACCAGACGCTTTTGTGAAGCCTTCTGCTTGTGAGAGAGCGTGTTGTTTGCTGCAACAGAAAACAATGTATGTTTTGTGACAGATGGAAAAGGATGGCTTAGACTAACAAAGTGCACTACTAATGTATGGATACAATCACCACAATACGCATGCAGGACTGGACAGAGTAGATGAAAATTGAATGTGTGATCTTTGTAAGGAGAGAGTTAGAATTTTAACTTTTTTAATCCGTACATTCCATTCATGCTAAAAATTAACCAACTGTTGTGACAGGGCGTCGCTCTAATAGTAGAAAGTTACATCATGGTACTAATCCATCATGGTAACAACTAACCTCTGTTTCGCCGTGTCCCTTGCTGGATTGGGCAATGTAGGTTGCAGTGGATGCAGGGGTCATTCCGGGCTTCAGGTATGCGGACATTGGCATCGCCGAATTCGCTGACATGTTCACAAATCGCTCTACATCGAACGCAGGACGAATGCCTCCAGACTATTCTGTCGCCGACTGCGGGCTAAGGGTCAGGAAGCACCCGCTGTCGAATGCATCACGGATGCCAATGGCCGTTGGAATTGCCAATTGAGCGTCCATGTTCCTCAATGGCGTGCCAAGGGTCAGAAAGCGCCCGCTGTTGAATGCATCACGGACGCCGCCGGCCAGTGGAGTTACCGACGGCGGGCCCATGATCCTAATTTGCGCGCTGTCCAACCCATAATGGACGCCGCCGGCCGTTGCAGTTGCCGACGACGCACCCATGTTGCCAAAGCAGGGGCAGTCGAATCTTGTAGTGATGCTACCGGTCGGTGTAGTCGCCGAAAGCGCGCCAATGTTCCCCACTCGCACATCGTCGAACCTGGCAGGGACTCTGCTTGCTCGTGTTGCTATCGACGCATCACCTGTGATCTCCGACTGCACGCCAGAGAAGACAGGAGGGACGATGACGGCCAGTGGTGTTGGCGATTGCTCGCGCTTGTTCCCCAACTTGACGCCATTGAATCCAGGAGGCCCGCCACCATGTGCATGTCCTTGAGCCGCCGCGCGATGGACTTGAGCCCCATCTCCTCCCACTGGGAGCAGGCTCTCCCTTCTGGGTGAAGGCTTGCGTGCCATTCCTCTTGCGGAGCGAGGTAGGGATGGGGATTTTGAGCTGGAGATGTTGCGTCTGTTCTTGGGGATTTTGTGAGATTGGGGCTTTTGGGAGAAGGAAGAAGAGCGGGTTGTGGGGAGTGGGGACGGCTGTGGAACAATTTATGGATGTTCCGATGTATTCCACTCAAGCGGAACTCGCGCTTGGACTTCCAGGGATGTTCCCCTGTATTCTGGGTCTATTCAGGGGATGTTCCTGTGTTTGAGATAAGAGTCTTTCCTAGTTCACATCAATCTGAAAATGAGGCGCGGGAGTTTTTTTTGGCGGGACAGAACGCATCGCCTTTGATCTTTTATCCCTTGCTGTCAAATTTATATCACCGGACCTTCCCAAAAGCAATGAATTTTGACACTTTTGATCGTTAAATGTGCTAATGCAGTAATGAGGCAAGTTTACAGATCGACGCCTACTTCTCAGCGGGGGGCGATGAACAAAAGTTGATAAGATATTCTGATATCTATCAGTTTTTACAGCTGCACAGTTTCTGAAACTATGCGTCACTTGGAGGCTCCCACGAGCTCAACCAGTGACGGAAGGGGCCGCGGAACAGGCACATTCATGGACCTATACTTTGAGGCTCCTACTAAGAGCCTTTGATAATCCAATAACTGTTGAGAAATCACCCATTCTTTCAGAGGCATTATCAGCGTTCTTGTAAACTTTCGATGGTCTGGCCCCATCCTCTGCTGCTTCCATATTTCCTTGGGATGGTACTACGGTATGCACAGCTGAAATTTCCTTGACTGTTTCTGTTCTGTTTTTACATTGTTTGCTAACCCTCATGCAGTTGTGCGCATTGAGATGCTGTTCTTGAGCCTGATCAGCCTCCCCGTTTGCTTTGACAAACTTCACATTGTTGTCATCCATACGGAATTCAGCTGCTTTACTAAATATCTGTATATCATCTTCAGCTAAATCAATTGCTTTGAGTTCACTGTCAGATTCATTAGCCCTGAAACTTCAGTTATCTCAGTTACTTTGACACTCTTGTCAGCCATGCCCTCCTTCGACGTCCCAATTTCTGTAACTTGTTCCGTGGCTTCAATTTCAACGTCGTCTATCAACTCAACACTCGCATAGTCATCTCTTCACAGTTGAGATTCATCAGGCAGTAACCCAAACCTTGCACGCCCGAACAGCATCAAAGGTGGTTCCACTCTGATCTCAAAACCTTCTAGCGTAGGTTCTGCAACTTCAATGTGAACGCTGTCGTCAGATCCGAACTCTTCAAAAGAACACCACAAGAAAAATACTCTAACGCCACAGCTGAAAAGTGTTGCAATATGGGTGTTTTAGTTGCAATATTGCGCAATTGCAACTAAATCAGGGCGTTGGGAGGTGTTGCAAGAGTGATTGTTGCAATAGGGTATTGCATCACCTTTTTGAGTCATTGCCATTACATTGGTGTGTTGCAACAACGTGTCGTGTGGCAATAGGTTGCACCCGCAACAAGCACTAGTGTTGCAAGAATGGTATTTGCAACAAGAGGGGTCATTGCTTTAGTGATTATCGCAACGACATATGGTAGTTGCAATCAAGCAATTTCACAACGCTAGAGTTTTGTAGCAATACCATATATTGCCACGGTATATGCTGGTGGCAATAACGAGTATAGTGTTGCAATCTGCTTAAAGGGTATTGCCACGAAGTAGTAGTCGTCGCTCTATCCTCCATAGATATCACAACAACATATGTCGTTGCTATAGGCACAAAGGATATCGCAAAGAAGTATTTATCGTCGTTGCTATATGCCTGAAGGATATGGCATCGAAGTAGAAAATCATTGCTATATCTTTAAACAGTATAGCAACGAAATATGTACAACGTTGTAACAACCACATGTTGCAACAGTTAATGGTTGTGGAAATATGCTCAAACGACGTGGCAATAGTGAAATCATACCGAATAGAAACGGTGATTTTATGGTTACCGCGACTATTATATTAAATCAGAATTATTCCATAACAGAAATTAATTCAACACAGATATATTATGAATAAAATGAATCCATCATTCGCTCTTACAACCCACTCAAATAGGGATCACATGAATAACTAATTATTGTAAACTGGAGCCTGCTTTAACTAACACTAGTCAACATCTACACGTTGTAAACTGGAGTCTTCTTTAACTAACACAAGTGAACATATGAAAGTACCAACTCTTGTCTATTCATCCATCACTCCCAATAATAAATTTCTAGAAAACTTATATTATTCATATAAGCATGTATAATCTCGATCACGCCCACTAATCACAACATTTAATCTTCGTTGCAATATTCCCTATTATTGTAACCATTAGAAAAAAAAGTTGCAATTACAATGCCCTAAATACAACACATATGTTTACGTTGTGATATATCCTACTTACTACAACCACCGAAACTAAAATTGCAACACTACACAATTCGTGGCAATATTTCCTCCTATCACAACCAAAATCGACCATTGTCGCAATACCCCCTATGTATTGCAACCAAAATCATGGTGTGGCAATAAATTTGGTGGCATTAGACCCAAAACCTTGTAGTGGAATAAGCAATGGCTGCTTCACTCTCCTCAATGGCTTCCACTGTCTGCACCGATGGTTGCGGTGAAACGGTAACAGTAGTCATTCCATCTGGTAATCCGATCAACTTCCATAGTGGATCATCAGGACACAAACGAGACAGGCAGCAGTGCTTCTTGACATAGCTCAGATCCATCGCAATGTAAGGAGGCGTCGTCGAGACGACCCATCTGGGCCGAAGGATCCCCAATGCCTACTCCAGCTCCTCGCGCGACGAGTGCATCGACAGGCAGACATGCCACACCCCAAACTCGTCCTGCATCGGTTCCGTCAGCACTGTTCTCCACTTCACCGACGCCTCGGGCGCCTCGCAGTACGCGTACCACTGCGAGGAAGGCCTAATGATGAGAGGCTCCGGCTCCTACCTAGACCGTGCCAGCGCGAGGATCTCGGTCGCTCGGTCCGAGAGCTGGGGAAACGACATGACATGGAAGCGGGAGACAGGGTCGTTGGTTAGGATCTCTGGCGCGACGTGCGAGAGTCTGTAGTGGCAGTCGGGGTTCTTGTCCTTGTCGACGTGTATCTTGGAGCCGAACGACCTGGACACCTCAAAGAGGACGTCCTCCTGGCCAAGCATGTCGCAGACAAGGTACACCGCCGGCGCGTTTGGGTGCTTCCAGATGCAGCTGATCACCTGGGATTGTCAGGAAGAGAATTGGAATTGCGTGAGAAATTTGGTGGATGGTTGTTGTGCTGCGATTCTTTTTCTACTGATGTGGCAAAGCAGCAGGACCTGGCAGATGGAGTCGTGCTTGGTGGGGAACTGGAGGGTGCATTGTGCGAAGGTGCAGTCGAGGAAGATGTATTCAATTCGGCGTGACGGGTGGGGGAGGAGGGGAAGCGCGTGGACGCAGTCAGTCCTGAGGCGGCAGTCGCCAGTGTGGAGCATGGCGCCGAAGGCGCCCTCGAAGAGGAACATCAACGCGCCTGTAGATGGGATCAGGCAGTCAGGCATCCGAGGAGCACAAGGGAGGAAACGACGATGAGACAGAAGTTGGAGATGGACCTGGGCAGTGGGATTTGAGCTAAAGAATGTTAGGGGATAAGGCATGAAAATCAGGGGGCCGTTAGGGGCTCCACTGACATCGCCCGACCTGCCAAAGTGTAATATAGAAGTGCTGAAGTGTCATGGTATATGATTGTACTCAATGACATCACACTTTCTAATTGCATCGGATTTAAAATAAGTTATGAGATGTTGGTCATTTACCTTGAGCGCATTACCTCTGTCATCTTGGAGTGTGGTCGCTCCTTGTGTTGACATGTCAATGACAAGGTATGGCCCATCCCATTCACTTTTAAATTTTCCAAGCCCGAAGAGTTTTACTCTTGAGTTGAATAGCAGCACCTTATCTCCAATTTTGAATTCTTTTATCCCAATCTGCCAGCACTCTATTTTCTCCTTGTATATAGCTGAGTTGTGACATGCTTCATTCTTCCATTCTTCTAGCTCAGCTATTTGCTTTCTTCCCAACAAAATGGGGCACATGATATTCACGAAACATGGACGGGAGTCCATGACTTGCAGCAACATTTCATCCCGCGAGAAGTCATCCTTGTGTGGCTCCCATTTACTACGGAGGACAAGGTATCTGATCCCGGTGTGAAGAAGTTTCAAGGCTTCCTTCTTCACCATCTCTCTCATCGCATTGTTTAGTCTTGAAGGCGTACTATCGAGATCGCCATGGATGCAAAGAGTAGGGCTGATTCCCTTGAGATCTTCTAGTGAGTAGCCAGAAACGGGACGATGCTCGTGCAAGAAAACATAACACAAACCAGGAGGTAGCGTTTTAAGCTCAATGGGAGGTTTTGGTGGTGGCGATGCCTCTGGTAAATTAAAGGTTTCTCCTGAATTGATTTCTTCTAGAATGAAGTATTGGGAGTCTGCTTCTTCTAGAAGTGACTCGGGATTATCATAAGGAAAAATCGCCATGACCTCCTCCACAATGTCTTCCTCAGGATACTCTTCGGAAAAAGGATTTCGCGAAGAAGTAAGCGGGAATGAAAAAGATTCCTTCCCGAGGTTGAGGTTGAGGTCTCCAGATGATAGGGTTTGGATAAGGAGTTTTTAAATGGGAAGCCCGATCATCAAATCGAAGTCCAGGGATTCGTAGATGTAGAAGTCTAGGACGACCTCAAGGTCCTCATGATAGAGACTTACGTCTCTAAGGATCCTAAATCCTTTCAAAAGATGCCCTGAAGGGTGCTTGAGCAGTTTGTTGGTGGGTGCCCAAGGTTTGTGACAAAAAATGGCCAATGCAAAGGATTCGGACATGATGTTGGTACCAACAAGAGGATTGTAGGGAATACCCATCCTGGTGTAAGGACCGTGTGACCGAGAGGGGGGGGGGTGAATTGGGCACACCATGAATTAATTCTTTTTGCACTTCTAGCCACTAATTCTATTTGCACATGTAAAGGGTCTATAACATAAGCGTACATGTGCACTACGTGTAAGTGATCAAGCAAGGATAACCATGTGCTAGGACTTGTACATGCTAGGTGCAAGGCATACATGAACATAAGGAAACAACCTAGCATATAGATATGACAACATAAGCTCAACAAGTCCTACACATGCTAGTATATAAGATAACGACGATCAAGTAATCTAGCATGCATATAGGGAACACATAGGGAAGCTCAAAAAAGTCCTATACATGCTAGTGTATATGGTAAGATAGACAATCAAGCTAGCATGTATAAGTACACAAGGGAAAGCTCAAGCTAGTGATCATGATAACTAGATAGATACAATATAATTAAGCATAACAAGATCACTATATGATATCAAGCAAGTGTGAGCTATCACAAGTAGGTACAAGCATATATAAGGAAAGCATGTATCACTAGATATAACGAGGAGCTCGCACAGCAACAATCGCTAAGCAATCATATGAGATAAGCATAATATCTACTACAAGCATATAGGATAAACAAGATAACAAGTGCAAGTAGTAGAGAGTAAGAGTAAGAGATTGCTCATCGATTTTTCCCGTGGTATCGGGAGGATGGCGCCTCCCCCTAGTCCACGTTGGGTCACTCCCGCCAGAGTCTCGAACCCGTCCCTCCGCTCAATGGCGATCCCCTCTAGAGCACACTCCACTCCTCGAGCCGGTGTTGTTCCCAAGAGCATGCTTCACCCTCCGAGTGAAGTCACGGGCTTCACCCCGCCGCCCACGGCAATGCTCTCTTCCTTGGAACCAACCACCGCTCCTTGAGTGAAGTCGCGGGCACGTCCCGCCGGCATCTCCGGGTACTCTTCTGAGGGTAAGGATCCGCACGTGATGCGGTCCAAAGGGCGCTCCACTAGTGATGCTTCTTTCACACGGGAAGCTCCAAGACCGTGTACAAACTTGTGTTGGCTTCCACACTATCTTGGCAAGCTCAACACCGACGCCTAACCAGTCTAGGCCTTACCATAGACCAAGGGTAACAAACCAAGACCGCCTCCCTATGAACACACTAGTCCTAGAGGTGTATGGATGCACTCAACCCTCTCAAGCACTAAGATTTCCTCCCCAAATCTTCTCCCAAGTGCCCTCTTGCATCTTCTTGTCTTCCCTTGTGTTTCCCCACTAGTAACAATGGCCAAAGGCACCCTAAAGGGTCAAGCAATCTGCTATTTATAGGCCTCCAACCATAAACTAGCCGTTGCTCAAAAGTGGTCTGCCAACATAGTAACCGTATGATACTGTCTCTGTATCACCGTATGATACACTGACTCCAGACAGCCTATTGTATTCTGATCATAACTCCTTGCTCCGAACTCCGATTCGGGTGTTCCCCATATCCATGGAAAACTCTTGAAATGACCCACAACTTTCTTGTTTGGCCAATCTTCAGAATCATCCATCTTCAAGCTGATATGGCCACCGTATGATTCAGAGGTCATCACCGTATGATCCTGTGACCTATATGTCTGAGTCACCGTATGATGCACCGTATGATATCACCATATGATACATCGGTTTCAAAGAGGTTTCTCACTTTGTCCTTCATACTCACTATATGATACCATGACCACCACCGTATTATACAGTGACTCCAGAAGTCCTTTCCTACTTGACTCCATCTCTTGGGTCACCGTATGATATCCTGTCTGCCACCGTATCATACTCTCACTCCATGTCATCTTTCCAAAGACTTCTTCTCCTCTGTATAGTATCTCCTTGACTCATTGTATGATACTACGACCTCACTATATTATACACTAACTCCAGAGGTCCTTTTCTGCAACACTCCATCTCTTGAGTCACCGTATCTTATCATGGTTGCCACTGTATCATACATTGACTCCACCGAAGCTGAAACTCCTTCATATCTCCTTGACCTTGCTTCCAACTTCATCAACCTTGGTTCCTCCACTTCTCCATTGCCACCCTAGTGCCTGAGAGACTCTTTGAGCATCCACGTACCTCTACCACTAGTGTGACCTAAGAGAAACGACTCGATCCCCCTTGATAGTCCGGTTTTTCCTATGGACTCAAGCCCATCTACACCAAGCCAACACTTGCTTGGTTCTAGCATGTCCTTAGCCTTGATCCATCTCCTCAACCGCGACCTCCATCAAGACTAATGATCCTTGTCGTCATCCTTCGTCGAGGCAACCAATTCTTCCGTTCATGTGACCATATGAAAACCTTTCTTTCATTCACAAATGTTAGTCACAAAGATCTCGTTGCCTTAAAAGACAACTCAACCGAATCATCATATAATGTGCATAAGATATGTAACTAGAACTAGCACAATAACATCATCATGATATAGGAATATGAAGGCAAGCTACATGATGAATATATGATGAACATGCATGTCATGGTAAATAGTATGTAAGCAAGAACACATGACATGACAACCTGATGACATGATATAGTATGCATAAATAAGCACATACGAGCCATCATCACATAAGAGACAAGATCATCATGGCATAGGATATAAGATAATACTAACATGATGATCAATAGCATGTCAAGGTATATGATACATAGAGGAACACATGACATACTTACCTTGTCTCTTACCTCATGTGTGTAGTAGTCACCTCGTAGAGTAGTCCTCATATATACTTCTACTCTTCATCATCTTCCTTGCAACCTTTGAGGTATTGTCACTTCCACAGTGTATCACTACATCCATGAGACTAAACATCTTGCACACTAGCAAACCTTGTTAGTCTCATTGACTATGTTGACATCAATCACCAAAACCTATGAACCATTCTATAGGTTCATTGATCTTACAATCTCCCTCTTTTTGGTGATTGATGGCAACACAACCAAAGCAAGAGATAATAGATAGAATAAAGCACAACTACTTGCCTAGGATGTATTGACAACATAGAATACCTTTGCTCATACCTCGTCTTCTTAATTGTAGCTTTACTCCATGGTTGCAAGTACTTCTCCCCTTGAACATGTTCTCCCTAATTGTGCCTCATGTCTCTTCTCGTTTTGCAACTAATTGCTTTGGTGGATATTTCTCCCCCTTTGACATTAAGCACCAAAAAGAGACAAACAAGGCAAACGGTTAAATGCACAAGGGAGCTTCATAGATAGTGATCCTTTGGATGTGGAAGGGATATGGATCAAAATCATGAAGCCTCATAACATAGACTAAACTTCCCCTAAATTTGTGCATACATGTGATGGAAGAGGCAAAGTATATGCACAATTTAACAATTAAGTCAAGTGGGGGATCTTAAGCTATGTTATGGAAGGTAGCTAAAAAGATAATGCAAGAATGAAGGAAAACCATTACCTACTTGCAAGAATGAAAAAAAAAACTTAGCGTACCTTCGGGGATGTGATTTCCCATAAAGAATAAGTCATTTGAGTATCATGGCACCTCAAAGTGGATGACCATCTTCAAATCATGGCATTTAAATATCGATGATCATTCCTATCAAGAGACTAGCCAAAGATAAACTTGAAAACACATTAGTCTCAAGAATCACAAAACATAGGATAGGCTCCCCCTAAAATTGTGCATACAAGTATTTGAGTAACTTGTGAGACATGCACTTTTGTCAAGAAAGACAAGTCTAGGAGACTACCCTATATCTCAGATCATGGCATATAAATAGATATGAAATGAGCGCATAAATAGATGCCACTTATAAAGATATGAATGAAAGCATATAAGAATTTACCACTTGTAAAAGCATATAGAAATGGAGTAAAAGACAAGGGTAAAGCAACTAAATGAACAAAGCATCAAGAATAAATAGAAGGACTCTACACACATGTTGGCAAGAGGACAAGCATGCAAGCCATAGCTCAAGATAAGATATCACTTGAAAGAGTAAAAACTCATACCACAAGTAAATATAAAGCACAAGAGGCTATGACAAGCACAAAAGAGCGATGATATGAAAAGAATGAAGTAAGCAAGCACAAACATATCATCATGGGTATACATACAAGAGGCAATATGAGATATAGGAGAGATGATGTTACCTTCATGTTTCGGTCAAGGCAAGTCATAGCTCAATAGATATCACAAGTTAGAGCAAAAACTCACAACACAAGTGAATATAAGCACAAGGAGCTATGACAAACATAATGACTAGTGATGACGCAAATAGTAAAAGAAAGGAACAAGATGTATCACCATAGGGTCAAGTAGGAATTACCTTCGCACTTACCTTGAAGCCCTCATTCCATCTCGAGATGTAGAGAAGATCGATCATAATTGATCTCTTGATCTTCTTGATCCATAACTTCCCCTCGAGATGAGCTTCCTATCTTCATGTGGTAACTTCCCCTTGACTCGAGTTATCATCTCAAGATTGTGTGAAGATTGATCATCTTGATCACTTTATCTTCATGGTTCTAACCCTCCCTTGAGATGGTGTCCACATCTTCATTGCATTCTCTCCTAGCTCTTGTTTCTCGTGCCTCCACCTTGTTCTTACAATTGATCTTACAATAGAGGAAAAAGAACAAGAAGGGCAAACGTCAAATGCACACAAGAGCTTCATAGACCATGTCCTTTGGAGTGGAAGGCATTTGGACCATGATTATGAAGCCTCATAACATAGACTAAACTCCCACTAGAGTTAGCATACTTATAGTGGAAGGCATAATGTATGCATATCATTATGTGAAACACATGGGGTAGTTTAAACTATGTTATGAATGGTAGCTAGAACAAAATATAATTGAAAGAGTTCGGTTCTAGGCATACCTTTTGGAGAGAAGTTACTATGTCATGCACCCTCATGATAGAAACTAAAACAAAAAGCACACAAGTGAAAGACTCCTTTATGATTTTCTATATGCAATGCATGAACAAGCATATCGTACAAATGCAAAGGGAAAAGTAAGCATGCCATGGTGAATGCAACAAGTTTAAAGACAATGCATAAAGGAAACCTACTCAAGGTCAAGTTTGAACCTCTCTCAAGATTACTCACAATGAGCCAAACCTTGCCTTGAGCCCATCGGTCCACAAACTCAAGCATCCCCTCGCTCATTGGTATCTTGAGAAAGTTAGACCTTGAACTAGTACATTTTTTTTTTATGTTCTCTTATTTTAGGTTTTTACATGATGCATGAAAGTGCAAAACATACTAGTTCACAAAGGAGCTACTAAATAGTAGAAGAACTAGAAGTAAACAAAAAAATACACTAAGATACAAGATACCTCCTTGAAGAGTAGATGTTGTCATTCACGTCATTGACTCTTGTGGTGGACTTCAATGATCTTCATGTGTTGTACTCGGTCCACCACTTCCATCACCTCAAGTGTCGTACTTTGGCGCCTCCATGTGATTGGCCAGCCTCACCCGGTCCATTAGGATCTTGGGCACCCGAAGCATCTTCATCTTCCTCTTCTTGTCCAAAGCTCCTATTGACTTTTTCTTCACAACACTACATTCACATCTCATAAGAAAAAGTGAGTGTTGTCAAGATAAAGCAAATAATCAATGAAAGTGTAGGAGCTTTAGGAACCAAACAATCCTTTGTTGAATGGCCACTTATGCATCAATGTTTGCAATAGTGATCATGGGCCATCAACGGTACTTCTTCACTTTGGTGTGGCATCATCCATGCCAATGTCTTTATGTTTACCGGAGAAGTACCAAATTCTTCTCTTGAAGACTTGCATCATTGACTCGCTCTCCTCCTCGAGTGTGTGATATTCCTTCAAGACACTAGACTCAAGAGAAGAGCTCTCACAAGAGAGGATTAGTTCATCACAAATATATAGTAGATGTATTTCAAATAGATGAACTAGGAGGGGTAGATGAAGAAGAAACAAGATAGATAAGGTTGATAGCTTGATAAGAGATCTCAAGGTTCTCATACTTCTCATGAAGCTCAATGTTATCCGACTTGAGTCCACAACTCATATGTAGAGCCTCTTGAGATGATACGAGATCCTTGAACTCCTTAGCAAGCATACCAACACGAATTATGTACGAATCATTGTTTCCATACCTCCTCTACCTTTTTGGTGATGATCATTTAAGCTTGCCGAGTAGCTCAATAAGTTCTTCATATAATGAGCATCATCATCACCACTTGATCCTTCCATCACCACCTTCTTCTAGTCGACGACCCACATGTCACATCTTCTAGTGAGGCACATAGGTGGAGATGGAAGAGGTGAAGTCTTCATCAAGATATCAATAGCAACTTGATCTTCACCATCGGGTTCATAGTCACCTTGCTAGCAATGAGACACAAAGATGAGTTAGATAAACAATTGAAATTCGGATTTAGGTATACCATCATCTTTGCAATCTCCGAGGAAGATGTAATAAGTTCGCTTGAGTGATGAAGGAGGCGAGTATTCCGAGCTTGCATCATCTTCTTCTCAATGTCTTGCTCTTCGAGTGATAGAAGCTTGCTCACGATAGTAGATTGATCTTCAACTTGATCACCATCACCGATTGACATGTCCTTAATGTGAGAGACATTCCTTCAGTGATCATCATGTGAGGTGGTCATGAGCAAGACATCTCCAATTTGTAGCTCTCAAGATCTTCATGTTGAAGTGCAAAATAGTTGTCGTCGAATCTTGAATGAGGAGGTGCTTTCAAGATCTTCATGATAACCTCACCACTTGAGTTCTTCTGCTTGTCACAATAATTGAAACACTTATCTAGCATATGCAACAAAAGACACAAGTAAGTAAGTGATCCAATAAAGAGCATGGTAAGATTATCAAAATAACTCCTCAATAAGAAAACTAGCAACAACATGATTAAGATACATAAGCACACAAACATGATCATCACAAGATATAACAAGAACTACAAGATCATCATGAGAGCATGGTTATCCGTGAAAGTGCTAGAGAATACATTCATGATGTCCCACAATTCATTCGGCACTATGGACTTAAGGTAGCTATTTAAGCGATTCTTTCAACGTCCAAAGTCGAACCCCATATGGGATGAAAACCCAAACTCATTCGGTCACATCTCAAAGGCGGTTAAGCCCTAAATTGAGCACGAGGCTCTGATACCACTTATAAGGACCGTGTGACCGAGAGGGGGGTGAATCGGGCACACCATGAATTATAACTTTTTGCATAGCGTTGCAGGAGACGGCACAATTAATTAATCTGAGCAGCGAATGGGTGAAGCATTCCTACATCGACAATCGAAGCGAGGCTGGTGCCTGATGGGATCACCGCCATCAGCTAAACTGCTCTCATGTTTGCTCGCCACTGTTCCCAAGTACAGAGCCCGTGGTGCATGTAAAAGCAAAGCAGAAAATAAAGAAATGGATTGAGCTGTTGGTAAGAACAAGGAGAACGGCCGCACAACGGCGCCACCGCCAGATGCGCACAATGCAATGCAGGGCGTCCTTTGCCATTAAGCCCAGTAGGTCCATTTGCCAGACGTGTGGTAGGACAAGAGGTAAGAATGCGGAAACGTGCGGTCGCTAAATGAAACAGTGATTATCCTAGTGGTGTCGTTCCATTCGAGTAGTTCGGCTACGAGTGTCACTGAAAATATCAGTGTCTTGGGCTCTTGGTCGTAGTGGCCGCTCTACAGGATAGGAATCGCCTTCTTTTTTAAAAAAAAAAACAGAGGTAAAATCGCAAGATAAAAGAAATGATAAAATCGTAATTAGGAGGAAGACCAGGGGTAGAAACACAACTGAAGCCAGAAATTACCCTTGTGGTTACTATTTTACCCATGATTTTGAAGCAAATCGGGGTAAATCCGCAACCACAAGGGTAAAGTCTTGTTTTAATTTGAAAAATAATAGGTAAAATTACAAAGTTAAAGAAAGAAAGATAAATCGCAATTAGGAGACAAACAAGGTGTAGAAACGCAAAATGACATATTGCATTTAAGAGTACATAGTTTGAGCCCCAGAAAGATTGACATAAGAACCACATTATTTTCAGAGAGAGGCATCTTGATCATTCCGTCACAGGTGCAGTAAGTGATGGGCCAGAGCCCAGAGTAATATGTGAATGTAGTTTATGTGTAGCGCTGCTGGACGCGGTACCAGTGACCGTAGCAAGGAACGGGGGCAGCGTATTCCTATATTGTGCTGGCTGAGGGGTAACCAGGGACCGTTGCAAGGAACGGGTGAAGCATACTCCTATATTGTGCTGGCTGGACAAGCGAAGAAAGGCTGATCGAATCGCCGACAGCAACAAAACTTCACCGCTGTTCTACTGTTCGTGATGAGCACAGAGCCCACACATGCATGCTGCCTGTAAAAGCAGACGAAAATATAAATGAACTGCCTGAGCTTCGTAAAAACAACAAGAACGGCCGCACCAGGGTACCGCCGCACACGCGCACCTGGGGAACTGGAACAGAAACGCAGCACAGTGCAACGCATCAGTGATACGCGGCCTTCTACTACCTTTGTGGTTTTGGGCTTCGCCACGCATATCTCGCCGACGCCATTAGCCAGCAGGCGTCGGGATATTTAGATTCATAGCACTAGTAAACGCTGACATCCAAAAAACGTCATCAGTAAACACGACATCCAAACAACACCACTAGTTGGCCCTCGAAGTCCCTAATCCTTGCCATTATCCTCATTTCCAATTGTTTTCAGACCTAAATGAAATGTGAATAGACAGAACTGCCCCAGCCTCCATCTCCCACGCGCGCACAGCCAGCCGACCTCGCCAGCGCGCCGCCAGCCACCTCGCCGGCCCGCGCCGCCGGCCGCCTCGTTTCCCCGCAGCCGGCCGCCCTCGCCGGCGCACCGCCAAGCCACCCCGCGTGCCCGCGCCGCAGGCCGCCACATGGACCCTGCGCGCCCAGTGGAGTCACCGTTGCCAGGAGTCCCGTTCGGGTTGAGTTAAGGAAGGAGAAGGGTATTTTGGTCTGTTCTTGTCTGATTTGGGCTAAAGAAAAATGAAAAGGCTGAGAAAAAGGAGATAATGGCAAAGATTGGGAACTTGAGGGCCAACTAGTGGCATTGCTTGGATGTCGTGTTTACTGAGGGCGTTCTTTGGATGTCGATGTTTACCAGTGCTATGAATCTAAATGTCCTGCAGGCGTCTGGTAGGAGGTCCCCAAGACTTTCAGTAGAGGAGAACGCGAGGGAAGAACATTTACGGGGAGTCGCTTCATCTACGGAGCAACCGCAAGCTTCTAAAACATTTGTAGCGAGTATCCAAGATGGTCGTGCTGCACATGGTGTACTATATCCTCTCCGTGGACGAAGAAGATGAGAGCGAGTTCCATCCCGTATGACTTCTCTGCGGTTGTGGACGTAGCCGCTCTACAAAAATCGCCTTCTCTTCCATCCGATGTGAGAATTGAAACAGGTTCTTAATCGAGTTCCTTCTTTTCATTTATCAAGAATCAGCTAAACACTTGTTTGTCCTGTTGATTTCTGCTTCGATTTTTGCCACCATCGGTTCAATGTCTCTGAATAACATTTTGAATTTTGATTGGGGAGTGGAACCAGAATCCGAACTTATGATTGGTCGTCATGGGTGGTTAGACAAAAAACAAAAGAAAACTTCGTACAGGCTGTTATTACCAGGATATATATCTATTTAATTTAGAGTAGATGCTCCAGTTGTAATGACCTGTTATTTAATTAGAGCCTACATGTTAAAGTGGACGCAAGATCTGAATGTTATTAGAGGAGCAACCTAAAAACTTTGCTTGTATGAGAAATAATTATTCCAACTCCAATGTAAATAAAATGAGAGACAAATTGCAGCTCACAAATCATAGTTAGTTTGCTTAAAGCAACAAGCACACGCATGGCAAAATGCTAGTCCCAACCATTCAAAATATAAGTAACTACATCTAGCATTCCTAACCATTCAACAACAACAGATCATCAATAACGTGCATTTTCACTTGTATTTTCCTTCTACCTCATACTTAAATGTTTGGATTGAACAACACGTGCATTTTAACTTGTATTTTCCTTCTAGCTCATACTTAAATGTTTGTTTGGATTGAACAACCATTAAACCTTAAGGCTCGGCATTCCTCATGCTACACATACTGATACAATTCTACAACTCCTTATCTCCCATGGAAAACCTTCTTTTGGTGCAGGTGGGGCACGAGTGAAGAAGGTGTGATGAAACATGCGAGCAACACTGCAGGTGGAACACGAATCCCCAGTCCTACGCCAGAAGGAGCAACACTTCAGGTGGAATGCAAATCCCCTGTCCTTCTATGCCAGATGGCACTTTGCCGCACACTGACTGCCTCAGCCGCCTGCTGTCCGTTTGTAACCAAAATGACATTTTGGCTCATAGCTTGTTCCTCTGTGCCTCCTATTCCTATCCAACAACAAATCAGACACACCGTCATTTCTCACCTTTCCCATGCATATCTTCATGCTGCTTCTGTTTGTTAGTGTTTGGTGTGCCAGAATGAAACGAAAGCATATATAGAGGGCGTGACGATCGTGGGCGTAAATAATGGTAGATGCATAGTACAATTAGATTTACTTTTTGTTTGACACAAAGTAGACACAGACGCTCATATACACGCATGCATACTCAGCTGTCGACGGGGATGTTGCCTCCCACTGAAAGAATAATTAGTTGAAAATGCGAGCACCCGTGCTATAAGCCTAGGACTTGAAACTGGGTGAGCAGGCTTCACAACTAGAGACTTTACTGGTTGAGCTATGCTCACTTCGCCAATTCATTTATTTTGTTTTTTAATATATTTTCTTACTTTAGTGTGGATCTATTTATGTCTCCGCAATATGATTATTTAAGACCAATTTTATGGTTGTCCAATATCATTATGGACCGTCTCTAATTTGATCTTAGTGATCAAAATGTTATCCTAAAGTGACCATCTAGGTCCACAAAGTATTTAGGAATAGTCATTTAGTTCTATAAACTCTTAAAGTGGTCATTTAGGTCAAAAAACTAACAATGACGTAGTTGTTCAAGTCCTAAGCCCTTCGTGTGTGAAAAAAAATTCTACATGGACATGCCAGTGTGGATTGAAGGGCACATGCTATGCGTGTGAGGAAAATCCTGAAGGTGGAAAATTGCGGAAATGAGACCCTGCCCGGCAATCGGGAGGTGAGGCAATGATCGGGAGGTGACGACCTAACAAATGAGGCCTAGGGCGCTTGATCGATCCTGGTGTCGAGCCGAGTTGAAAGTTGTGCTGTTGGTCGCCATGATTTTCCTCACATATTGCCGCTTTGCCTTCTGAAGGGCTTTGGACCTTGCTCAAACTTATGCAGTTAGATTGAAAAACCATTAAATTGACGGGCGCAGAATAGGGCACATAAAAGGTTGATTTCCTCAGCTGCACCCAGTCATTTAATTCCACAACTCTTAGTCTTTCCCATGAAAACCGTTTAAATCTTTTGACGCTTGTATGGCATACCACGCAGCTTTCCATACCAATTGCTACGTTAAACGGTAACAAGCCCTCGAGGGAAAAATGTGGCGAGGCTCTTTCGGCAGGGTGAACAAACACGTAAGCAACAGTGTAGGTAGAACTCGAAAGAAAAATGTGGCGAGGCTCCTTCCGTGCTACTGCTGGTGACATCTGGCTCTTTGCCGCACCCTGCCTGCCTCCGTTGATTGCTTTCTAACCCTAACGAAATGGCATTTTAGCTCGTAGCTTGTTCCGTAGTACCTCCTATTCCTATTGACAACACATCAGCACCGCCCCTTCTACTGATATTCCTCGCGCGACCATGCATGTACTGCAGCAGCGGCGCCGCGGATGGAGTCGTTTCATCTCCAGATATCGCGGAAGCTTCTAGAACATTCTTGATGAGGCACGCAAGAAAGACGATGATCACGTCGAGTGATGTCTGCTGCGCCCTACTCTCCATCCTCTCCGTGCATGAGGTCGTCAACTTTTGGAACCTATATGTTGAAGTTTATTTCCCAATATCTCTGAATCTTCATTGCAGGAGCAGTCATTAAACTTCGCTTGTGCTCCTGAAAAAAAAAAAGATGTGACACGCAACTAGGATGGCTATCTGAAAAATGAAATACAAATTCAGTTAACGCTGCTACTATATCTTGTCCGCCAGTCGTTATTACAGAATTGATATATGTTGAAGAGACAAGAGACAATTGTCGTGTTTTATTTTAGAAACTAGCTAAAATCAATAATTTAGAATATATTTTAGCTAAGCTTTTGGTGTTAAGTTGATTTTACAAGGTTTGGACATTATTTCAGGCCAAAAAAGAAAAAGTTACCATTATTTGGTTAGGCAGATCAACAAGCATTCACGGCAATATCTACTTCCCCACTATTTAAAATAGAGGCTCTTAAAATATATGACCATCGTATCCCTGACCATTGCCCTAATATCGACCATCAACACTAACGTCAACGTCAATTTGATGCTTCCCGTCTTGTTCAAACTTACTATATATAGTTAGATTGAAAAATCATTATATTTACGGGCGCAGAACAGGGGGGCGGAAAAGGT
This sequence comes from Eragrostis curvula, assembly GCA_007726485.1. Lineage (NCBI taxonomy): Eukaryota > Viridiplantae > Streptophyta > Magnoliopsida > Poales > Poaceae > Eragrostis > Eragrostis curvula. The sequence goes on along the minus strand of CM017440.1, from coordinate 48,763,186 downwards.
TGTTTTCCTCAGCTACACCCAGTTGAAGTATTTAATTCAACAACTCTTAGTCTCCCACTACGGGAAACCTCATCTTTGCCGAGTGCCCGAAACACTCGGTAAAAGCCAAAATACACTCGGCAAAAAGTTTGCCGAGTGTAACACTCGGCAAAGAGCACACGGCAAACAGCTCTCGGCAAACAGCTCTTTGCCGAGTGTCTTTTGTCGAACACACGGCAAATAGTTTGCCGTGTACCAAAATTAACACTCGGCAAACTATTTTGGAAATAATAAAAAAAACACCCGCCGCCGCAGCGGCCACTACCACGCCGCTCGCCCGTCGCCGCCGCCACGCCGCCTAGCCGGTCGCCGGACTCCTCGCCGGTCGCCGCCACTGTGACACCCCGTGTCACTGAAATCAAGTTGGCAAAAGCATCGCAACTGAACAGAACAAAAATCCAAGTAATTTTCAAATTTGAAATCAAATGTTCAAATAATTGTCAAACCTAAGCTTGTGAAGGAACTCAAAAATTTCAATAACAACTTCAGCAATTAAAAATACCTGTGGATAGTCCTTCTCAAATAAGAATTTTGGTGAATTTCTGGTGATTTTAGAAATTTGTTTGTTGGCCCAAATAAATCCCAGAAGTTTAAAAAGCACCCAAATTTGACCAGCTTCAGTTCAAAATCTACTGGGAATCCTGATGTGCATGTTGGCCAGATTGTAGTACAGATCAAGATCTTTCCAAAGAGACCAAATTTGTGAATTTTGAATCTCGTTTGCTGATTCAAATGGCGTTCACAAATTTGAGGAAAACCATTGACCAGAAATTCGAGAAAAAGAAAGATTCCTCGCGGGCCCCGCTCGTCAGCCTCACTCCTCTCACTGAGGGCGTCGGAGGCTTGCCGCCGCGTGGCCGCCGTTGTACGGCGCGGCCGCACCGCCCACGCCGCTCCCGTTCGGACAAAGCCGCGCCCCGACGCGTTTCTCCCTCCGCGCTCTCTCTTTTGGTCGGAGCACGCCCCTTCCCCTGCTCCTCGTCGCGCCACCAGCGCCATTACCGGCCGACTGAGCTCAAGCTCACCGTTCGTCGCCGTCGAGCAAGTCTCTGGCCGAGCTACCCCTCTCGCAGCGCCGTCGTGACTCCCTGAAGCTAACTCCGTGGTTGCCTTCGCTTCCCGGCGACGCAAGCTCACGGATTGACCGTCGTCCCCAACTCCGACCGCGCCCAAATCCCAGCGAGTCGCCGTCGATTGCTACTGCTCCGGTGAGCCTCGTTCAAATTCCTTCTGCCCGTAGTTGCGTGCCTTGCTTGCGCACCCCACTGACCCCTGTATTCCGCGATTCGGTGTTCCAGGTCGTCGTCGCACCATTTTTCCCCACCGCCATCGTTCCCGTCAAGCCTCTCCGACGAACTCCGTCCTCCGAGCCGCCTCGACGTCCACACGTACCGCGGCGACGTTGGCCTCAGCTCGGTGAATCCGTAGCGCCCACGTGTGCACCTCGCCGTCAAGCAATGCGAGTCCTCGACCTCGCCGGACTTCCGCCACCCGCCGTACCTCGCCGCCGAGCTACCTCCGGCCACCCCGCGCCCTTCCGTTCGTCGAGGTGAGCCCAGATTCTCGCGTGCTGCCTTCCGGTGCTACCCGTCGACCCCGACGACCACCGGAGCTCCCTCCGGTGAGTCGCGCCGCCGCCCTCCGGCGACGGGTCCGGTCGACGCACCACGGGCCACAACACCGGGATCCCGTGTGACCACGAGGATCGGGTGCGGCCATCCGTGTGGCCCCGTGTGTGTCCACAGATCTGAGTGGTTGGATCCTTTATGGCCAGCCCGGATCTGATGCGGCCATGACTTTGTGGTCACTTTTGTGGCCCAGATCTGATTGGACGCTCCATTTTTAAATCCTTTTCCGAAATTGTTAAATCTCCAGAAATTCACAGAACCTTATAAAATTCATAGTAAATCAAATACACCTCCGAAAATTATGAAACCAATTTTATTAGCTTCCTTATGCTCAGATCTACTTAAATAAAAAGTCAAAATCTTGCAAAACTCGTTTTCCTGTTTTCTGTAAAATTATAAATGATGCAAACATTGTTTAATTCCTAATAAATTTTCTGTTGCTCATTAAATCATGAAATTTTGCCTGCTTATGAAGCTACTGATAACACACATACAGAACATTTTTCCACTGTCATATGCTGTATAATTATTTTATTATGAATTCAATCATTCTCAGTATTGTATAAATTATTATATTTAATCTGTAAAGCAACAAATCATCAAACTTCACCATAAATTACTTCCAGTGGTGAATTTCACTAGAAAAATGCCACTGGACATAAATTAATTTTCAAAATTGAATCATTTATTTAATCAACTCAAGTTGATTAAATGGTTAATTCAATTGGAAGTCAAGGAAGGAAATACTTCAAACGAAATTAATTAACAAAGTTAATCATTTGCACTTACAGTGTAAATGACTGTCCTATCAAGTAATTAAATTCTAAATTGCATCATACTACTTGTATCTAACTTGCAGTTCCTTGTCATGGCATATAGCTATCGAGGCGATTCAGGAGCAGGTGGAGGACCAGGATGCTGAGCCGCTCAAGAGGAGCCACTGACTGATCCTTGCTGACTGTGCTAGTGATAGCGTCGTTCTTGAGCCAGGCAAGCCCCGGTGCATGCCTTCCTAATTAGGATTTTATTTTCGCACTTGATTGGGGCTAGTAATTGATTGTGCATTAGGTTTATTAGGAGTTGATGTGAAACCTTAGAACTGCATTAGGACTACCCTTCCATATCCTACCTTGTGTTCTATTTTTGTAGATGTGGTCTAGGTTACGTTAGAACTTGCTAGGCTTAGTGGCTAGCGGACGGTAGAAGTCGAGTGGTAGGTCCCATTCGCACGATAGGGACCCCTGGATTGTACTAGCTGGATTTAGGATTTGTTGAGACCGGACGGGGAATTGCTTGTATAGGATGGTTGGAGAAGGCTGGGCCTTCACGGTGGTGTAGCCCCGTCTATGTCGATTAAAGACCGTCCGTTGTTGGCCCTGTTGAGCAAGTTCGAACGTACTGATCATATGCTAGTGTTTTTATGGGCCTAGTAAACTTAGTAGCTTAGGTTGCCCTGGTGCCTTGCGGATACTTGCACTTTCTATCATGGTATACGGGAGAGAAGGGATGCTTCCCAATCGGGGCGTACGTCTGGGACGGGGACCGTGCGGGAAGGCCTTTCTTGGGAGGTGTGAGACCCAGCCAGCTCTAGGGGGACCTTCGCGAATAGTTGCCACATGCGACTCTACGCGTGTGTGGCGTATGGTCAGGTTTTCTCCTGCAGGATGTACATCGATGCCGCCGCTCTCGGTCAAGAGCAACCTTGCTCACTGCGTCACATCGTAGTGTGATATGATTGATGAGATGATGATGCTAGTCTTTTACATTACTGTTATTTACATTGCTATATATATTGTCACCGTTGATGTATTGTTACTTATACATATTCTAGAGATATGAACACTGCTTTATTGGTTAAGTACTTAATTGGAATTAAAACTTGAAAGTAAGGACCAAGTAATTAGTGCGCTTTTATGCAAGTGAGTCAGCCTAACCCTTTGCAGCCTTTGCATTCTAGGAGTCGGCTGTAGTTAGCCACGTTGACGGGTAAGTCTTGCTGAGTAACTAGTACTCAGGGTTTGGCTCTTTATGTTTTTGTGCAGGTATAGATTTCGCTTCCGCTGTTGCTTGGTGGAGTTCCTCAGCAGGTCCACATCGCAGGGCTTCGATGTGCGGCCACTTATCGTCGAGTGTTGTAGATTTGGTATAGTTGAGACTTCCGCTGTGCTACTCTCGTGTTTTAAATCATTTAAGACTTGTAATAACTTAAATATGCAAATTTGTGCTTTTTATGTGATGTACTGTTGCGTCTGTTCATCAGCGCTTTACCGACTCGATCCTGTGAAAAGCGGAGACGCTTCAGCCACCGCGTCCACGGCCACCACCTCCGCCCCGCCGCCAGACGCGACGTCGAGGCCGCCGACCCCTCCGCCGCTCCATCCCCGTCCTCCCCTGTCTCCAAGCTCTTCGCCGCGGTGCTCTCCTGCGGCGCGCTTGGCGGCGACGACGCGCTCGAGCTCGCCGTGCTGCGCGTGCTCATGGCCTTCGCGCGGTGCCCGACCGTCTCCGTCAGCGGGGAGTGCCTGGGCCAAGTGGTGAAGGCGTGCTACAACGTGTACCTCGGGAGCGCCAGCGGCGGGAACCAGCTCTGCGCCAAGCTGGCGATCGCGCAGGTGCTGGCCATCGTGTTCGCGCGCGTGGAGGCGGACGCCATGGACGTGCGCGTGCGCACCATCTCCGCCGCCGACATGATGGACCTATCCGACCGCAGCCTCAACGACTCCAGCGTCGTTCAGGCCGCGCAGGCGTTCATAAACGAGGCCATGGAGGGCTGCCCCTTGCCGGCCTGGGAGCCTCCGTCGCCGCTGCCCTTGCCGGCCTGGGGGCCTCCTCCATCGCTGCCTGGGAGAGGGAGAGGGAGAGAGAGAGATGCGAAGGAGAGAGAGAGGTGGAGGTGGAAGAAGGAGCCGGTGGAGTTAATTTGTGGAGCGATCCGGGTGAATATATTTCGACCAATAGGAAGCAAGGATTTGGAAGCAATGGATTGATGACGTGGCACTTGTGTTTTCTTGATTTCATTGTGCGTTTATTTTGAGGTACTAGATAATTTCAAATTAAAAAGCTATCAACTACAAAGTTTTAGATTTCGTCGTGTTCTACAAATTTCATTTTGGTAATTTCTCCATCCGAAGTCGTTTACAAAATTTAAATTTCAAATTTAAGAAATTCAATTAGTTTTCGTTGACAAGATGATTTTAAATAAAAACGTCATCAAATACAAACTTTCATAACTTATTGTGAATCATAACTCTCATTTTGGATGTTCCTCCATAAGAGGTTATTTGAAATAAAAAATTCAAATTTCAAATTTGAAAAACTTCAAATATACTTTTTCTTAGAAAAATTAATTTAAATAAAAAATATTGAACTACAACGTTGTATAACATCTGAAGATACACAACTTTTATTTTGGTCATTTGTTCATCTGACATAGTGGTAGTAAAAATTTTCACAAATCTTATATACTTGTCTTATAGTTTCATGAACTTATATGATAGATGTAAATTTTGTGAACAACTTTGTTATCACTTTGTTGAACTAAGAAATGGTCCAAATAAAAGTTGTATATCTTCGCAAGTTAAACAACTTTGTAGTTCAACACTTTTTAATTTGAATTTGTTTAGAGCTTCAAAATATTGTTTGAATTTTTCTTTGCCGAGTGTTTTTTTGGAGCACTCGGCAAAGATGGGCCTTTGCCGAGTGTTTTTTTGGGGCACTCGGCAAAGATGGGTCTTTGCCGAGTTGCCGAGTGTATTTATTTTGCCGACGGTTTTTTGTTAGACACTCGGCAAAGAAGTTGTTTGCCGAGTGTCCGAAGGAATACACTCGGCAAAGTCTCCAACACTCGGCAAATATCAGCTTTCCCGTAGTGTCCCATGAAAAACATTTTTAATCTTTTGACGCCAGTATGGCACACCATGCAGCTTTCCATGCCCGCCTGCCACCAGTTGCTACATCAAACAGTAACAAGCCCTCGAGAGAAAAATGTGGCGAGGCTCTTTTGATATGCAAGGATCAACGAACAAGTCAGCAACAGTGTAGGTCGAACTCGAAGTCCAAGTCCTTCAGTGTCACTGCTGGTAACATCTGGCTCTTTGCCTCACCCTGCCTGCCTCCGTTGCCTGCTTCCTAACTGTAACAAAAATGGCATTATAGCTCATAGAGCTTGTTCCGTAGTACCTCCTATTCCTATTGACAAATATCAGCACCGCCCCTCTTACTGTTATTTCTCAAATTTTCCACCTCATCCTGCTTTGGTTTTCTGTGTTGGGTGTGCTAGAGTGAGACCATGAGGGCGCGTAAATGGTGGTCTAAATTATGGTAGATGCATATTAACATTAGATGTACTTACTCTCTTTCTTTTTTGAAAAAAAAAACGATCTATTAATGTATTCTTACTTTAGAATTTATTTTCATCAAGTTGAACCATTCAATTGAGAAAAATGATTTTCATTAATTTCGAGTTAATGCATGTGATGGGCACACAGACTCTTCTAGGCAAATTGAACATGCGAAATTTGAGTACATTATTTGGGCTCAAGAAAGAGTGACCTAACAAAAACATAAATTTCAGCGAGGCGAAAAGATATGGCAGCAGAAGTTGATGGAATGGCCGCCAGCAGCAGAACTACCATGCATGCTATTCAATCTTTGCTCGCCGTTGTCCCAAAGCAAAGGCACAGTTGTTTCCGGGAAGAGAGATACGCACGGCACGGTCCAACCGTTCCTGCTGATGGAGAACAGTGCCCGTCTTGCCATTATCAGAAACCGCACCCCGCGCCGTCGCTTCGCCTCCGGATATAGCACAAGGTTTCTAGAACATTCGCAGCAAGCACGCAGAGTTGGTGGTGCCGCCCATGATGTTCGCGGAGGATATGATTCCTCGCGCGACCATTCATGTACTGCAGCAGCGCCGCGCAGTTGTTACAGTTAGGAAGCATCTAGAACATTCTTGCTGAAGCGCGCGATGATCACGTCGAGTGATGTCTGCTGCGCCCTCACGTCAAGTGATCTCCGCGGACGAGATCGTTGAGATGCAGTTCATTTTGATATATATGTCCATCCACCTTTGTCACACGCACACCAATATTGTTATCAACTTTTGGAACCTATCTGTTGATGTGTATTTTACAAGATCTCTCTGAATCTTCATTGCAAGAGAAGTCATTCAAGTTTGCTTGTGATCCTCAAAAGAAAATATGTGACACGCAACTAGGATAGCTGTGTGAAAAATGAAAGACAAATTCAGTTAACTCTACTCTATCTTTTCCGCCAGTCGTTTACAAAATTGATATATGTTCAAGAGACATGAGAGAAATTTCAAATTGGCCTCCGGGAAACCCCAAAAAGAGGGCTTGCACGAACACGACAATATGCTATTCACTGCTATTTCAAAATCCATCTAGCGTCCCTACTTTTCCGCAAATATCAACCACGATTTCCTGTTGAACAAACAGATAAGCCAACAGGTTGAATGACGGAGTGAATCACCAGTTCACCACCATCTACAACTAATTCTTCTATTTCAGGGCCTCAATGTCACAATATGTGATGGCCCTTCTTCCAAGATAACCAGATCGATGAGAGAAGCTTTGAGGTAAATTCAGCCAGAAGTTGGAACAATCGGAATTTCTGCTGTAATTATCTTCTTCCCTTTTGCCTCCTATTTCCATCATGTCGTGCCAGCATTTTCATAGTTCTCTCATGCATTCCTTCATTTCCTATATTTTTGTTTCCTGAAAATGCCACTTGCGCTTCTATCACTTGCGGTTGCGGTGCGACTGGGAGAATGAAGCATTGTAAACAAGGGAAAACATGGATTCTGGTTATCTCCACAACAACATTTATATGTCAGAAAGTATATATCATTTATTAACCACGTTAATTCTTGGTTACTCGTGTTCTCTTCTTAATTATTTTGGAGATGATCAAGGCCAAAGTGCACGCAAGATGCTAATTTGACTATACTATATATACTGGGTGGTAAATTTCTCGAGTGAAATTGTTCAGCAAGCGTTCCTCACATTTTTACTGACATGAAATGCAACAGGTACTGTCATAAAATTCATGAACAGCCATGAACGCTTTATGCTTCTTAATTTTCTTTTGGATTGCTTTTTTCAATCAGAACAAGAGGAGAAGAGCTCCTGCTGATTAAAATATATTAAATAACCAACTAATAAGTATATGAACATATCTGTTGTATTATCTTATCGATCCAGCATATTTCATGCAGTTGATAGTTTGCTACATTTTTTTTTCTGTAAAACAGAACATAGACGGCATTGATCTGTTGGCCAACTACCTTGAACGGGAGATACAGCCGACAACTCCCTGTGACACATGAAGATTTCATTCGTTCTTTCTTCATATGTGAGGTTAGGACAGAACTTCCATATTAATCCTCGACGGTGGAGCTTTGCCATCCGAAGTGCACAGTCTTATCAACTGTAAAGAGCCAGCACGCACAGGTGCTACCGCTGCTTTAGCAAATGCTGGGTCAAACACAAAGCCCGTGCCTTATGCTGCTGCTAGCCGGTTTCCTTGTGCCTCCAATTCCCATCAGACAACATTATTATTAACACGTCACTACTCTTGCATGCCATCTCTCATTTTCCACCTCATGTACGTGGTTTGCTGGTGACCTGATATTGGGCGTGCCACGGTTCAAAAGAAGTGTTATATAGAGGGCATGCCAATGGTGGTCCAATTTAAGTTACGTGCATACTACGGTCGACAATATGATTGACCTTTCTTGATGGCTTGTTATATAGGAGTATGGGTGAAGACATGAGAAAATATAGAGTAAATTTCACAAACCCACCAATATTTTGGGCTAAATGTCACAAACCCACTAACTTTGATGTCCATTTCACAAACCTACCAATATTTTAGGTTCCTTTCTCACGAACCCACCAATTCTCGATTGATCATGTTTATGTTACTTTTGTGCCCATGTTAGTTGTCTAAGCACAAATCTAATGATGATGATGGGAGATGCAAACTCAACAGGGCCCACCGACATGTCAGCAATGATCCGTGGATGTGAAATTAACTGAATATCTTAACAACCCTAACCTTGAAATGAGACTTCGTGCACGCGCCTTGAGCGTAGCAGCCCAACGCAAGAGTTGTTGTTCTCGACCAATATCTTAACATGGCTGCATTTAGTTCAAGCTACACTTAGGACTTTCTTTATCGTACGCAACCCGACCTTTTCCAACACCGGCCGCTTAATGGTTTAGGTAGAGTGAGAAGACAAAACGGTGTTGCATGCACTAGCGCCTCGTCCGGTTATATGCCACTATGATCTTAGCGCGCTATATTAAGTGGGACCAGCTAAGCTGGCATCCTCTCAAATCACTATTAGGTTGCGCATGTGCAACTGACATGTAAGACTAGTGTGACTTGAACAAGATTAGGTTGACATGAGACTATTGGTGGGTTTGTGAAATCTGCACGAAAGTTGGTGGGTTTGAGATGTTTAGCCTAAATATCGGTGGGTTTGTGAAATTTACTCATCAAAAGTTCGTAGGTCTGTGAGAAAGAAATCTTAACTATTGGTGGGTTTGTGAAATGGGTATGACAGTTGGTGGGTTTGTGATATTTAACCCAAAATATTGGTGTGTTTGTGAAATTTACTCGAAAATATAATTCATTTCTAAAACCAGATCATATTTAAGCAGAAAGGAATGCAAAATTGGAATTGTGGGAATACCGGAAATGGAATACCAATATGACCGCACAACAGATTATGAAGTTCAGAAACACCCAATATTAGAACTCTGTTCCATAGCTTTGAGTGTTAGGCAGCATGACTACATCAACTTCATAACATGATGAGTACGCACAAACAACGGACAACTCACAACAATCAATTCAAAATAAAGACCGCTGGTTCCATTATGTTATGGTCACCACGATGGATATAATCTAGAATTAGGTAGACTGATCCCATCTCAACAAGTGACATGAGGTTTACACAAACTTGACAAATCATCATACTTGTCAGGGGAAAGAAAGGAAATTACTAGTATTATCTCTACCTTAGTACGCACACCAAGCTCATACATTCACATCAGTAGACAGAAGCAACTTCCTATGACGTTGATGGAGATGGCTCTAGTCGGAGATGAAACAAAACAGAGAAGAATGCCCTGTCTCCCTCCCTCCCTCTTACCCATTGCTCAGTGACCATTCTGTAGAGAAGGTGATAGGATCCTGCCATTGTCCACCCACTTGCCCATCAGCCAAACAAGAGGTGAGGAGGATGGTAAATCCTGACAACACACGGGATGGTAAGAAAAAACTTCAGAGTTACATGTTTAGGTAGCATATAAATCAGTGGTTTCTTTCAGTGATGTAGAGCAAAAGTGAACATTTCAGAATTACATATAGAATAACTACAATCAACAATTTTCTAGCATAATACTATTAACCAAAATGCAATGGTAATAAGTTGAAAGATAAAGTAAACTAAACTGGAATAACAGGACATGAGATCCCTAGAGTCTAGAAAAAAAAAGCTGCATAAATGTTAAGTGAATTGGTAAATAATAATAAAGAATTATAGCACCATCTACAGAACAAAACTTCCCACCTCTACTTGGAGTTGATATTAGTACATGTGAAATCAAAACCTGTAAAAAGTTGGAAGGAAAAGCACCATCAGCTCACAGGAGAGGACTTCTTCCACATAAATGAGAAACTCATTGGCATGGAAAGCAATTTATTACTACAAAAATCTGTCTTTAATATTTTCTTTTTGAGGGTAAACATTTATCTTTAATATCACAAAGTCCAAGGGTAAAATATTTTGACTATTTGTTTTATGTGTCTTAGTGAATAAATATCAGTGCAAGTAAACACAGCTAAACAGTGTAATAGAAAAGTATATTCCAAAGTCCATACACACAAACAAGCATAAACACAGCTTGACCAAATAATCAAATAGTTGTTTGTGTGTGCAGAATCTGGATGCAAGAAAATTCAGTGAAAATGACCTGTATAGAGGTCAATAATTTCCTACATGGGTGATTTTCATGAGCAGAGAGAGAACATCAACAAAATTTTCAACAAATAATGCCAATCTAATAATATGTAGCCACATGTAAACTTAGATACTCAATGCATAATGTGAGAGAAGACAGAAGTTATACTATGAATCATTGGATATATGCTAGGTTCCATAACACATATTTGCAACTGCGCAGATATAGTTATGAGGGCTCATAGATAACTCACCGCCAGAACACTTAATGCTGATTTTCTCCAGGTGTATGCCATTGGCATTCAAGATCTTCAAGATATTGAGAACTATCTGATCAACTTCTTTACATATTACTGTAACAAGCTTAAGATGGCCGGATGCAAGTGATTGCCCTGATGGCTTGTAACTTCCTTCTGTTTTGATTAAATTGTCGGGTACCTGAAGCCAACAAATATCTTCCTAAATAAATAAATAAGACCTGAATAACATTCTGGACATGTACAACACTACAACAGTACTACCTTTGAAGGTATAAGAATAAGATTCTCTAGAAGAGGTGTGTTGTGTAGGAACCAAGTTAGCGCCCTGAAGTCAGCAGTCACAAACCATTTGTGAAGCACCAAAGTCTTTAACTTGGAAAATGTAGGGCACCACTTTAAATCCCTGTTGAAAAGATACTGGAAAAATGCAAGGGAACAAGAACAAATAATTAACATGCAAGGCAAAATGTGAAATGCAAGAAACAATCATATTCTGATCAGTATATACATTGATGAAAAGTTTTAAAAGTCACATCTTCTGTGGAAATCCATCTAATCCATACAAAAAGTTCTTATGTTTGATAAACTAAATATCCAGTTCTAAAATTAGAATCCTAGAACAACTATCAGTGATCCCATTCATTTTATCACATAATATTAGGAACTGCAGAAGAAACAAGCACTTTCAATGATGATATATAGCATGGAGGTCTAGAACAAACACAGGGGATGTTTAATCAAAATACGATGATTTGAAAGGAACAATTGAAATACAGTCTATGCATGAGGTTGTATGACATTTTAGTTGTAATTGTTGTCATGTAAAGGAAAAGGATACTGCAAAAGAAATGGTAAAGCTGAAGCCAATACTGGTCATAATGGGAGGGCAGGGGAAGGTTACTGAAGCATATCAGCTCAGGAACAGCTGACAGATATAAGTGACTTGCTTCTGTCAATCCTTCAAGAAAGACACAATCATAATCGTCGGGCCCATAATAGTAGTGACAACCGTTACAGGCACCATCACCACAATCATCATCAAGACGACCATTTCTACATTTATCATCAAAGTAATGATCGAATCTGACTTTCGCCCTTGCTAACGAAGGCATGCTTTCAAGCAAAGGAGCTCTTCCAACATTTGTCATGAACTTAAACGAGACGAGGCTTGGGAATGACAAGCAAGTGCGGTAGTTAGAATAGAAGATGCAGTACTTGATGCTCAGATGCTTCAAAGATGGGGAGCGCATATCCAGCGAGCCAACAGAGCACCCCTCCATCTTGAGTTCCTCCAGTGCCGGGCACCTCGAGAAATCAAGAACGCCGGCGTTGCCCTCGACACCGAAAAGCTCCAACCTTGCGAGGAGCTGTGAGGAGAACGGCTGATCTGACAGCGTGAAGGGAAGACGGGGGTTGGTGGTGTCGAGTCGGAACCGGAGCTCCCGGACATGGCGCCGCAGCGCGCGGCGAATCCAGATGTTGCCGTCCCGGTCAATGGCGGGGACATCGGCCGGGTCGACCTCGAGATCGAAGTCGCAGGAATCCAGGGGCGCGTCCCGGCGGCGGTGGTCCAGTAGGCCGTCAACGAAGGCCCTGAACGCGTCGATGCCGCCGGCCCAGCCTTTGGAGCCGGCGATGCGGGCGGCGGGCGCGGATCGCCAGAGGTCGCGCCAGCTATGGGCGAGCACGCTCGTTGCGCACCGCATCCTCCGCCGGGAGCAGGGCGAGGATGTGGTGGAGGACACCCTCCGGGAGGTTGCTAATGTGGTCAGCTCCGCTCGCCATGGATGGCGCGCCTCCTCGTCGGTCGGGCACTCCGTCGAGCAGGTGGCGTGCGCCGGCACAGCGAGAGGAAAGTTTGTCGCTGTAGCAGGAGTGGGGAGCCGGGGGAACCAGATCCTCTACCGAACGGCACCCAGCAGTGCGTCCGTCCGCTTCAGATCGGACGATTCACATGTTCCCAGCCGGAAGCAATGCTTGCCTCCTTACTGTGTACGTACAACAGCCCAACAGTCCAGCCCAATCCAAAAGGAAAAACACTCCAAGTCAACGCCGCCGAGCGAAGCCCGCTCAGCCGCATCTGCGGCGGACTCGGCCACGCCGTCGACGAAGGCGCATCAGCCGTCAAGCCGCCGCTGCGTATGTCGTACGTACGAAGAGCAGCACCACCACTGATGCATGCGCCATGCGGGAGAGGTGTGGGAGAGCACGCACGCCATCGACGCTGAGCGAAGCCGGCGCTGCCGCATCTGCGGCAGACTCGGCCACGCCATCGACGAGGTCGCTTCAATCCGCGTTGCCTTAGCTCATGCTTGGAGGCGGTGGTACGATTAGGCAGACCCCATGCCGTGGCGCTACTGACGAGCGCCGTAGTTGAATTGCTGCCGTGTCTTGCCTGACATGCCGAGCCTGAAGTTGTACATCGCCCTGAGCAAATTTCAGTCATTTACTTTGCTTAATGTTTCCATTTGGGTTAAATAGCATGGCAATGTCAGTATGCCAGTTGAGAAATTCGTGACAATAAGATGATGATCGATTTGTAAACTGAAAGTTTGAAACAAATGAATGCAGCTAATGAAGTTTTCTCATACTACAATCACTGAATGTTTTGTGTCGTAGAACACTATTTTTTCTTCAACACTGAACATTCCATCATGCATTTGCAGTGTGGCTTTCCAACAAAATACTTCACAATTGCAATGCACTGTAAACTTTACAATTGCCAAGAACAAAATACTGTCATCAACAAAATAGCCCTCCAGACTTGCTCCACAACTAAAAGAATCCCTCAATTTTCAGGTCATCACTGCTGGCTCCAGTCAGTAGTTGTGTGAAGGAACTGATGGTACTATATTCTTGAGACTCTTTCCCCTTACCAATGCTTGTTTCTTCCCGCACCTCTTATGCCTAGAAAGTCAAAAGATTCATATATACATGGAACTGAATGATAATGGTATAATTTATTTGTTCAAAATTTCGACATACCATTGGTGTTTGTGCCTGCAACTCAGCTTTGCTTTGTATTTTATTCCTCCCCTTATGCTTTCTTTCCCAGCCAGGTTTTTGTCTCTTTGAACCTCTTACACGAACCTCTTTTTTCTTTAACTGTGCATTTCTCAATGCGTCATTTGGTGGAGCAACAGCAACCTGCACTTTGATCATCATTAGAAATATTTGTGCATAAACTAATTTTGTTTCGAAAGATCTCAAAGAACCATTTAAAAGACTCAAATGTCCATTTTAGAATCAGCCCAAAATATATTTGCAATCTTCTCTTCATTGTCCATTTGTGTCGCATATTGAAATGATGGGTTTTCTGCTATCTTATCTTGAAAATATTTGAGCATGCTTCCAGCTTGACCATATGCCATCTCTCGTTGCCGCTTGCCTCGCAAATAGTTTTTGTGGTCACGAAGGGTGTAACTCAAATTCAGTGGCCCGCCTACTTGGCGACATGCTAATTCATGCGCTGCTTTCGGACCTATCCCTGAATCATCAGCTGTTTCAATTTCAAAAGCTTGCAAATCAAAAAATTTTCTTTGTGACACCATCAAGTGAAAAGTTTCTGGCAAGTGAAGCTCATGATTATGTTCCAAATTCAGATCATACACTTTATATCCATCGATGTCTTTTTCCTTCACAAGACCCATACGCACTTCACAATCTGTTCTTGTTTCAGCTCGATGGCATTTTACATTGTCATTTCTTTTATCTTGTCTTCGAAGATCTTCTTTGGCACAAACAAACCTACAGGACGTGATCGTGCCATCAATCTTACTTGGGTTTGCATATCTTTTTCTAACTTCAAAACCTGTCTGAACACCATAAGCTAACCAAAACATCCAACCCTCTTCTGGACTTTTGAATTTCATTCCAACATGTGGCACCAAACAGGGCAACATATTCTCCCTGAAACATCATGAATGGCAACATATTCAGGGGAAAAAAATAAAATTCGTGTGTACTGTGATTGCGTATACAAGGCAACAACTAAATTCAGTAGTACTTGGGATTACACGTACAGACTACTGTGATTGCGTACAGCCATACAGGTAAAAACTGAATTCATTAGTACTTTTGCCTATCAAAACTTGCTGAAATCAGAAAGGAAAACGGACTGATCTTACTCACTTGTTGGCTCCGTAGGGCTCTTCATTTAAATCGTCTCCCATCTTCAGGAACCGGAAGAATCGCTCTCTTGATTCAGAGATCGCCCATTCTCTGCTCTCTCTCTCTCTCTCTCTCTCTCTCTCGTTGGGCGCCAAAGTGTGCTGCAGTGTCGATTTTTCCCTCCAATCGGTTCCTTGCCGCTCCTTTTTCCCTCCGCCGGCACCATGTCGCTCGCCGTATTGGGCCGCACTGGGCCGGTATACACACGCGTTGCTGCTGGGAACGGCGTGGATCGTCCGATTCAAAATGAACGAACGCACTGCCGGGTGCAGTTCGGTAGAGGATCTGGTTCCGAGCCGGGAGGGGATAAGGCGCAGTGGCTGAAAGAGAACGAGTGTGTGATTGTCACGTGACAGTTCTTTATCACCATCATACTTCCTTGTGATAACTATGGTCTATGGATAAATTTTAACTAAAAGGTAACGGAACTTAAAAAAAAACCTTAAAAAATATTTTAACTAAAAGGTAACAAAACTTAAAAAAAAATCTTAAAAATCTTTTAACGTTGACTTGCAAGTTTTATGTTCTTCCAGATTTCCAACCACATCTACTTGTCAAAATTGAATCACATGTGACACCTGCGTGTCATAGAAACATGTTACGTTGCTTCGGGTTCTAGTGTGGCAGCTCCGCCCAAGCTAACTAATCTCATCAACTCGTGATCGGCTCGAATCCTTTGACTTAGTGATATTAGCTTCCTTTGTCTAACAATCGTGGCTTTGTTTTTGTGCTCAAACTAACATGTGCGTTAATTTAGGGGATTGCTAAATTCCACCCGGGCATATCTATCTCCTTTGTCACCCGAATTTCTGTCCATCCGATCTGACTCGCTCTGTCCCGCGGCACCGTCCGATCTGACTTCTGTATGACATGTGGGCCTATCTTTTGCTCGCTTCTTTTGTGTTGGGGGTCGCTCCTTGGCTTCCAGACGTTTCATCTTCTCTCGATTTCTCGAGCTCCTGATTCCTCTTTGCTGGGGCTCCTGCTCTTCCTCCATTTTGAAGATTTCTCTTGCAATTTGAAGGTTTGTCCGATTAATTTCACGCATTATGCAATCGATGATCTGTTGATTGGGTTCGATTTGTTTTGCCCCGTTAGTTTTTGTTCGCCAGTTCGTCTTCCCCGTGTTTCGAGTCCTTGCAGTGCGATTGGTTGTGCGCCTGTGCCGATGAGGGCATTCATTCGAGAGTTTGGGGTAGCAGCTTGACCAGAGAGAGAACGAGGGAGGGATCCCGGCTATCCATGCGAATTCACCTTGTTTTTGTTTGGATTGAAGAAAGATGAAAAGTTGTTTCCAGATTCTCTCTCATTGTTCTGCTCGCCCGTTCCTTCTCTGCTAATTTGGTTGGAAGTGACTTCATTTTTTTTTGGTGAATCGAAGCTATTTCTTCCCTGCATTTCTTATTCACTCATTCAGTTTCTAACGGTGATTTTGAGCTTTTTCTGCTCCATTTTGCTTGGCGATGATGGGACATGTGTGTGTGACTAGCGGCGATGGGATACCGAATCTGTGGACGTATGAACTCCTGCATCTCTGGACAGAGATGAGTCAGAGCTTTTGATCTGAGCTTTTGATTTTTTATTTCTGAACATAATACGACTCAATCATTTTAGGTGTATTGGAGAGTTCGAAGTTTTGGTATGCACAATTCCCTGTTCCATCAGTTATCTCGAGTCACAACAGTGAGTTGATGAGTGCCGACATCTATGATTTGAATAACTTTAGGTTGAAATATTGTGATACCTATGATTTTGTTTTATTTGTGCCTAGTCGTCACACCAGACTTAAGTTATTTATATGGAGGGTATTTGGTGAACTGAAGCATTCCCAAATCATTATGCCCTAGATGTTGAACTGGAGGCAGGGGAGAACTTTAGGGACTGAAGCATTTTCTCCTGCGAAATGAGCTCAATAGGCTGAGGGCCTGCATCGAACTTTGAGCTAAATATTTTCTAATCAATGATCGATAGAACTGGATTGGGTCTTGATTGTTCTCTATTTGTTTTTTCTATCCACATGTATATACTTGACGAGGAAGCTTTGAGATTCAAGGCTAGAGCCCTGGATGAGTTCATTTGCATATTAGTACTGAAATTATGTCATCTTGCGCCCTGTAAGTCTATAACTTTGATAAAACTGAACATAAATTTTAGTGTGATTCTACTGTGATAGCATTTTTGTTTCTCCTGTGAACTCCAATCACAGATGCAACATTTGTTACAAATACTTATGTAGTATTTCTTGTGATCGAATTTCAAGTTTGGAAAGATGAAAGTTATTATGCTATGGTTAGGCTCTTTCTGACTTTTCTATTGCCGATTCCTATCATTTACAATTTGATCACATACCTATGTTGTTGTGCATAGCAGGGTAATGTTTTTTTCCCCATATTGTTGCTTTACAATTTGTTGTGCCTCTACGGTACATGCATCATTAAGTTTAAGCAGTTCACCATGGCTTTGCTACTTACGTTTAGTTCTTTTTTGTGTGTTCAATGTTGATTAAATCGTTATCCCTCCATTCAGTAATATTTTCTTTTTTGTATGTTTGTTTAAAGTTCATAGACACTACTGTGTAAAGTGTCGATAATGGTTGCGACGAGCTCGGTGTTAGCTTCCTACCACCTCGCATAACCATTTCTTTATCATCGCTTTGGATACTTGCGAGGTGAGAGAGTGCCCATTTTGCTTGCGAGGTTAGTGCTCATTTTTCTTTTGTAGTGTCTGGATCTGAAGTCCGTTAATGTGATTGATGTGGATTAGTGACCTATTAATAATACTGAATTGGTTTAGTGGCCTTTTAGTGTCAAGTTAAGATGTAAAATTCAGTTCATCTACCATATTATTACATGAAAAATGAAGATGTAAATTCCGTGATATAAAACTGTACTTGGTATTAATATTTAAATTTGACTTTGTACCTTCATTTGTTAATCTGATATCAATTATAGAACTATGAAAATTTTGAACTTTTGCCCCTATGGGATTGAGATAAAGGACCATATTAATTAAATTTAGTACATTTTGTCTGAAGAATCAAATGTTCATTGTGTCGATTTCTGAAATATCTTATAATATCTTGTTTAAGTGGGGTTTAGCATCACTTGAGATGTCATTAGAGAACATTCTCTTGTCTTGTTATCTTAGTTTCTGCTCTAGGTGTTAGATGCCCTGCATTTTGTATCTTTGTCGTTATGGGATTGCATTGGCCCCCCAAACCTGTCATAATTTTATTAATATATTAATAATTTGTGTGCATTGAATTTGTCGCATTATTTTATTCGATCTAATTAGCTTCCATATAATGTACTCTTTGCATGAGGTAGTTTCATGTTCAATGTACAGTTTTCACAGTCTCAATTTACACCTATAGCTTATATGTATATACTGTGCATTTTAACTGTATGTGCGGATATTTGTTTGAAATTTACCTTTTTGGGATTGGATGATGCCCCCTAATTCCTTTGTAAATCTGTATTCCATAATAACTTTTGAAATTTTGTTTTTCTAGACTTTTGTTATTGGTTCAAGCCCCAAATTTCCTTTGTAAATCTGCAGACCATAATAAATTTTGAAAATTTGTTTTTCTTTGTTAGTGGGCTTGCCTGAGAAGCCCCTAGGTCCCTATGTAAATCTGTATTCCATAATAAATATCTGAGTCTATGCTTTCCTTGAATTTTTTGATTGGATGAGATCCTAATTCTCCTTTGTCATTATGTAGACCATAAAAAATATTTGAAAATTTGATTTCTTGGGTTTGTTGGATTGGAACCAGCCCTAAAACTTGTTTGTAGTTCTATATTCCATAATAAAATTTTGAAACTTTGAATAACTTGTTTTTTGACATAGCATCAAGCCCACTAATCCTTTTGTAATTTTGTAGACCATAAGAAATTTTTGAAGCTTTGAATTTCTGGTTATTTTGGTTTGCAACAGGTCACAAGAACCCCTTTTTAACTTTGTTATCCATAAAAAATATCTGCGTCTATGAACATTCGCTTCTGTGTCTTTTGAACAGTACAACTTTTGTTATCCATAAAATTGTTGTTTATAGTTCTCATTTGTTTCGATAGAAATTTTGCATAATTTGGTACATTAAGTTGACAGTACTTCAGACCTAAACATACAGTTTTAGTTTAGGTGTAATATTAGTGTCCTAAAGATGTCACTATTAATAGTTCATGTCCATTTATGATATTGCAGGAAACCTGTATTCCTAAATTTTTTGTAATATTTTTGGTCTGCCATTGTTATTCTGGTATTGGGCCAGGTTCGGCAAATACATTTGTAAATTTGTTTTCCATAATAATTATCTGAAACTTTTATAATCTGTGTTTGTTTGATTGGTTCAGGTCCAAGGAATCTGAAGTGATAGCGAATATTTAGAAATCTGTTTTCTACCATTTGCTGATTTATATTGGTCCCACTAATCCATTGCCACTAAACTGAGGTATGTTTTGAAAACCTCCCATTGTGTCTTTCCTTTATTTCACTGAATAGTGAATAGAGTAGTTTTCTCTCAATCTGAAACTATTTCACTCTGATTTTGGGATTTCAGTATCTAACTCCAACTCCATATGTTGATTCAAAAGAATTATGACTGTTCATTTCTCTTTCCTTTTTACCCTTCTGGTCTCTACTTGGGCTACTGGCACTACTCTACTAGGCCTGTTACGAATTTATAATAGCTGTGGTTTTTTTCTTCAAGCTTGATGTCAATGAAGCGTAGTGGCTAGCAGACAATCTGAGAGCCTAAAATGCTGTTGAAACCATACTTTGATCTGAAATGTGTGATTTTTTTTTTTTGTTACTCTTGTTCTCTTACTTGACTAATCATTGTTCTAGGATCAAGCTCTTAATCATTGTTTCACTTGCTGCTGCTTTGCTCTGTAATAGTTTTGTTTTGTAAATTTCGTTTTGTCCTTTGTCATATATCTGCACTACTATTCCCAAATTGTAGTTGTGTGAATTAAGTCCTCAAAATCATGCACCAAATACTCAGTTACATGGAAACATTACCTTTGTTACAGTATACTAGTATATGTAACTTCCATATTAGTGAAGTGTCATTGTGGTGTAATTATAGTTTGAATTACCTCATTTGAATTTAAACTTTGGTGTGCTTGACTGAATGATTGGTCACTATAGGCATTTCTGATTACTGGTAGCCTTGTTGGAATGGGTTCTGATGTCCTGAATTTATTCACAAAAGTTGGCTATAAGAATTTATTTCTAGACGAAATTTCTTAATCCACAGAAATTTCTGATGCCCTGAATTTGAGAGTGATGTGAATATTCTGGGCAGATTGTTTGCCTGTTTATTTCTCAATCCACAGAAATTTGCTTGTTTATTTATTTTTTGTTTGAGTTTGCAGAATATGTGCTTTGATACTTGTTTCAGTCTAAGCCATTATATTTTGATCTGAGGTTTGAAGATTCAATTGTACTTGGTCTTATAAATTTCTATAGACATACAAAAATTGTACTTTGTCTTGGTCAGTGCTTGCTAAATTTAATTGACTTGTGCTCCTTTGGTTGCTTTCGGTTTAAGCTGCAGAACAGGCCAGGTTTTGCAATGCAACAAGGACCAGGCTTGTTGATTGGGTGAGCCTACCGTAGTAAGAACTTTGCCTATTTCCCATTCCTGCTTAGGAATTCGTGCCTTTTTTCCTTATTAGTTCCTTGCACGGTAAGAGAAATATTATTTCCTTTTGGCTGAAAAGCTCTTGTAGATCGATGCCCAACTCTGAGCAGCTTGAATGCTACAGTGATGTAGTATTGTAGTGTTTAATGAACATTTTTTCCTCGTTTAATAATTGGGGCATTTGTGTTTTTACCCTCACTTTGAACTCTAATTCTGATTTTACCCTCACTTTTTTGACTTTGTGATTTTACCTCTGGTTTTTCAACATGAAGCCAGATCTTACCCTCAATAGGGGTAAAATCAGAATAATTCTATTGCGATTTTACCCCCAGTAGGGGTCAACTCTGGCTTCAGGTTGAAAAAACAGGGGTAAAATCACAAAGTAAAAAAAGTGAGGGTAAAATCATAATTAGAGTTCAGAGTGAGGATAAAAACATAATTGTCCCTTAATAATTTGTTCTCTCCTGTAGTAGTTGGTTTGTGTATTTTGTTTAGCACATATAGCTAATTTTCATAATGATTGTTTATTTCGGTTAGCAGAAACTCGTTAATAATCATTGTGCTAGTTCCTTGTTCTAGTTCTCATCTGAATTAGTGAATCACCTACTGGCCAGTGGCCAACTAAATTCTTTCATTTTTTACCAACGTTTCTATTTTCTAATTAATCTGAGGGTGTTCATGATGGGGCGTTGTATCGGGTGCTGGTCAATGCACACTTGTATGTTGTTGTGTGCTGCTGTTCCAGAACATTAATGTTTCTATTATTCTCTACCATGTTACTCCTATTGGATACTAAAGTTCTGTTGTCATTAACTGTAATTTTTGCTCCGTTGGACTGCAACTTTATCACATGACTTAATTAGGCATATAGTTTTCTTATTGTCCAAGAGTGTATTCTATTTCATATTCCACATGTTCAAATCTAACAAATGGAAGCATAGAAATATATGCTGAGTGTTATTTTTATCTTACCTGTTAGATTTGTCACTGAATATGTAATATTTGAGTGGTCATAGCCTTGAAACACTCGAATTCTGGCATGCATAATTTTTGTTTTTTGGCCCAATGTGTTCAAAACTGTTTCCGTTAATAGTTTTTTTTTTCGAATTTCTGCATACAAAAATTCGGGTGATCAGAACTTCTGGAATACCCGAAATTTGATTTAGTTCATTTCAGGTTTGTCAGATAGAAATTGAAATTCGGGTGCTGATCTTTGTTGAAATACCTGAATTCTGTTTTAGGTCAAATTTGCTTAGTCTGCTTGGATTTGAAAATCGGGTGCTGAGCTTTGGAGAAATACCCGAATTTGGTTTTGTATTGTTTCTGGGTATTTGTGGTTTGCATTTTGCCCGGGTGCTGGGTTCTCATGATATACCCGGGTGTCACCTAGACAGCCCTTAATTTAAGCATGGGCGTGACAATCTCTCCGACAATTAGATATGTTGAAACCCAATCAGATTGAAACAGGTGGCGAGCATGATTTTGCATTGTTGGGCATAGAGCATAGCACCCATAAGCCTCTCCATGCCCATAGGATTTAATCACAAGATTGGCCGAGCAGATGAGAAAGGACCTGCAAACCAAAGTTGAGGTGAAATCATGTTAGGAGGTAAGCTTAATTAGTTTGCAGGCCCATGAGATTTTGGTGGCCTAGCAGAGTGAAACTAAAAGTTGTGCCCCCCACCCCCAACACACACAAACCGAAAAAACCCCTTTATATAAATACTAAAATATGATTGCGTATATATAAAGAGAACGAGTGTGTTCTAGTCATGTGACCGTTCTTTATCACCATCATACGGCCCTCAGCGAACAGTACACTGATCTGAGTTCCTTTAGCTTTATTATTAGGTGATAATAAAGGATAATTTTTAATTAAAAATGAAGGGAACTTAGAAAAGAAATTGGCATAAACTTTTTTAGTTCAGTCAACATAAGTTTTTTCAGATTCTCACCCATATTCACTTGTTCAGTTGACCATGACGTACGACACCTACGTGTCATAGAAACAAGAGTGGAAATCTGGAAAAACTTTAAGTGGTAGACTGAGCTAAGAGTTTTTCTAAGTGGGTAAGTGAAACCCCTCTTCACATGCATATAGGACTTTGCAATTTTTTGTAAAAGTAAATTGAGATGTTCTCTTGAGATCACAAAGTAAATTTAAAAAGGATAGTTGTTAGTTCTAGCTAGGGAAATTGCACATATATACTCTAAAGGCCACTTCCCATTTGACTTTCCACCTTTGTAATTCATTCACTACGGAAAATCTGTATAGATGCACTCGGTAAAGCCACTATAGCACTCGGCAAAGGTAGCGCTCGACAAATTCTGGTCGGCAAAGAGCTCTTTGTCGAGTGCTTTTTGTCGGGCACTCGGCAAAGCCTTTGCCGAGTGCCATTTTACACTTGGCAAAGAGAAACACTCGGCAAAATGTGAATCAAAAAAATATCTGAAGAAAATAGCAAAAATATTTTTTTTAATGAAGTGAGGCCTCCACCGGCTAGCCCAAGTCACAAAGCCATCAAGTTTGCAAGTCGCAGCATTTTTTGCACTCTATGCATCCGGCAGGATTCGAACCCATGACCTCCCCTTCGCGCAAGACCCTCCTTACCACTACACCAAAGCATCACATGTGTTCAGGTTCCATTTTGATTCTACACATATTATACTAAACCGAGCATCAAGTGATTATTTGAAGACCTAAACGAATTCAAATGAAAAAGTTATCAACTACAAACTTTCTTAACTTTTCGAGATCTACATCTTTCATGTTGGTCATTTCGTCATCTGAGGTCGTTTACAAAATTCTAATTTCAAATTTGAACTCTTTTAAACTAAGTTTCCGTTGACAAGATAATTTCAAATAACAAAGTTGTCAACTACAAAATTCCATAACTTTGAGAGTTCTACAATTTTCATTTTGGTCGTTCCTCCATCTATAGTTGTTCAAAAAATTCAAAATTCAAACTTAAGAAAATTCAAACCTATATTTCTTTAGCAAAATTGAGTCAAATTAAAAAGTGTTGAACTACAAAATTTCATAACTTCAGAGGATCTACAACTTTTATTTTTGTCATTTATTCATTCGACATAGTCATAGTAACATTGTTCACAAATTTATATCTTTCTTCTAGTTTTATGAAACTATACGGGAGATGTTGATGTTGTGAACAAATTTATTAACACTTTGTAGAATGAAAAATGACCAAAATAAAAAGTGTAGATATTGAAAAATCATACAACTTTGTAGTTCAAAACTTTTTAATTTGAATTAATTTAGTGCATCAAAAAATTAATTGAAAATTTATTTGCCGAGTGTAATAGAAAAAACACTCGGCAAAGGAGGCATCTTTGCCGAGTGTCATGGTGAGACACTCGGCAAAGTTTTTAATCTTTGCCGAGTGCCTAAAAAACACTCGGCAAACACCTCTTTGCCGAGTGTTTTTTTTTTTGCATTCGGCAAATACCTTGTTTGCCGAGTGCC
Source organism: Eragrostis curvula (assembly GCA_007726485.1). Lineage (NCBI taxonomy): Eukaryota > Viridiplantae > Streptophyta > Magnoliopsida > Poales > Poaceae > Eragrostis > Eragrostis curvula. The sequence goes on along the minus strand of CM017440.1, from coordinate 48,738,972 downwards.
CGAGAAAAAACTCTCGGTAAAGAGTGCGACACTCGGCAAACGTTGGGTTTCCCGTAGTGATTATGAGCAAACACCAAGACAATATATTTTGATATGTTGTAATTTGGAGGCTCTCGCTCCCTCTCGCTCCCTCTCCCTCTCGCTCCGCCGCCGCCGCCGCCGTCGGCGTCGGCCTAAGCCATGGCCCCAGACTCACCCTCCCGCTCGCGCGCCGCCCGACCTCCTCCCCCCTCCTTTGGCGCTCAGGTCGCCTCCTCCTCCGCGGGCACGAGCGCCCCGACCTGGGCCTCTGTCGCCGCGCCGAACACGGAGGACCGGGGACCAGCCATCGATGGCCTCTGGGAAGCTTCCTCCTCGGCTGGATCTGACTCGGAGAAGTCCGATTCGACGGAGGGGAGCTTCGCCCGGAGATTGAGGTCGCTCGGTGTCCTCGATGTCAAAGGAAAAGGCAAAGCCAAGGCGGCACCTTTGCCTTCCCCTCGGTCGCCCCGCTCTCGGTCGCCTTCTCCGCTCGCCGACAGGTCGCACGGCTTCATGGCGGACGCCCGCCGCTCTCCCCCACGCCCGGCTCGCAACAGGCCGTGGAGGGCTCCTGGAGATCCGGCCATTGGTCCCCCTTCCGGAGTCGAGGAGGTGGATGATGGTGGCTGGCAGCTCGTCCAGCGCAAGAAGAGTCCCAAGCACAAAGCTTTCTCACCTCCGCACTCACCACAGGGGCAAAGCTGACTAGTTCCTGCCGATTTGGTGGGCAAATGCTTCAATTGCCTAGCCGGCGATCATGTGAAGGCCGATTGCCAGTCGCGTCCTCGTTGCTTCACCTGTAAGGAGGTCGGGCATCTCGCGGCTGGCTGCAAGCGTCCCCGCTCCCCACGAGCAGAGCAGCAGCAGCTTGGCCGGGCCACCCGTGCCCGCCCGGCAGATGCACGCCATGGGATGCGTGGCGAGGGGGCTCCCCAAAGGTCGCACGGCGAGCCGGCGCACGCGGGCTGGCGCCGTCCGCAGCACAGGTCGCAGGTCGCTCCGGAGCCTCCAGTTGCGGATCACTCTGCGTGGCCACCGCTGGATGCTCGCATCATCCTGACCCAGCGCCGCCGCAAGGAGGCGGGGTCATTGTCGCAGCACTGTCGCATGGACGCTGATTCATCGCCGCGGGGGGGGGGGGGGGAGGGGGGGGGGGCTGGCCAGAAGGCTCGTCGCGCGAGGGCAGGTCGCATGCTCCGTCGCGCGAGGGCAGGTCGCACCTGCCTCGTCGCACGAAGCCCGGGCTCGCAATGGTGCGCCGAGCCCGCCTCGTGGTGGTGGCCGATACTCCCCGTCGTGTGAACGGAGGATGGGTGCCACGAGAATAAATGAAGCACCTCGCTCGCCGCCACAACACCACATGTCGCACAATCTGAGTCGCCAAGCACAGGAGTCGTGGCTTCCCTCACCGCCTCCAAACCCACCGCCGAGGCAGCCATTTCCTTCACCACCGCCTCTGCCCCCTTGTCGCAATCGGAAGGTGGATGGCATCGGCCCGATCAATGGTCGCATCAAGAGAGAATTGTGTGTCTTGCCACGCACTCCGGAGGTAGATGCTAATGAAGTTGCGCTATCAAGAGCGCTGCTCGCGGTCGTCGGGGGTGATCGTCATGATGTCTCTGTCAATCAGATCAAAGACCACCTGTGGAAATTTTTCAGAGTCTCACCGAAGTCAGTGACGGTCCATGCATACCAGCCGGAAGATTGGGTGCTCATGTTCCAGGAGCCGGCGGATTTGCTAAAGGTTCTACGTACATCATGCCCTCCAGTTGCCAGGTTTTATCTCTCGGTCAAGCGATGGAGTCGTTTACAGCGAGCTGAGTCGCTTCCTATGCGATACAAAGTGCACATCGCCATGACTGGTATCCCTGCTCATCTTTGGCTGCATTCCACGGCATGCCATGTACTCGGGTCGTCCTGTAACATTCTTGCGCTGGCCCAAGAAACGGAAACCAAAGCCAATGTAGGAGAGTTCAAGCTGGTGGCAGCGTGCCTGCACCCGAACATGATCCCGGAAGAGAAGCTCGCCTTGTTACCTGAACCTGGCGCACCCCATCTATCACTGTACTACCCGATCGCTATCAAGATCTTACAGGTCGAGGTCCTCCCCTCCCCCACACCTCCGGATGAAGATGACGAACAACAACCCCCACCGGGAGACAACAACGAAAGGGACGATCGAGATGGTCACAGAGATGGGGGTGATAACAATCACGGGCAGCGCGGTAATGGCCGTGGTGGTAATCATGGTGGCAGTAATACACATGGTCGACGTGACGATGGTCGTGGTGGCAGGGCTCAAGGCCGTCGAGATGGTGATCATAGGTCGCATGGTCGGTACAATGGTAGTAGGCCTGGTGGTAAGTCTCAGGGACAGAGGCGCTATGCCTCCTCTGGCCATCCAGGAAGAAGCAATTACGCACCTTACTCGATGAATGGAGGAAGGTCGCAGGTCATGAAGGATTTTGGCGCCCATCCTGGTCGCTATAACAACGGAAAAAAATACAAGAAGGAAGACAGCAGGTCGCTGGGAGTACAGATCGTGCAAACGGATGCCCAGATTATCTTCTCATCTGTTGATGGCAATCACAGTGAAACTGTAGGAAATGGTTGTGCGGGGTTCTCCTTGGCTGTTGGTCGCAATGGAGACAGCTCAGATGTGGCCTTGGTGTGCGCAAATGGGGGTGAACTGCCAGGCTTCAGTGAGTTAGCTTGGGGTAAAGTTGACCACCGGTCGCGACCACCGTCCTACCCGACGTGGAGCTTGCAGGGTATACACTCGCCAGCGGTGCTCCATGAACGAAACAATATAAGCAACAAAATGGGAGACGCAATGGAGCCGACAATACAGTCATCGTCAATGTTGTCTCCTTATGCCAAACCATTCCACCCCGGAAGCTATACGATGCACAAGAAACCGGTAGGAGGGAAACCAGTGTTTTACAAAGGACAAAAGAAAGGTAAAGGCGCAGGAGTTGTCTCTTTCTTGCTATGCTCGCCACATGAATCAGATCCTCCTACACGGCCACTGGTCGCCGCTTCAAGTGTAGTAAAGAAGCAGAAGGCTCCTACATTTGAATTAACACTTGTGTCCCAGGAAGAGGTCGTTGACTATCAAGTATGTGTGGGGTCAGCTGTAGTTGGGACGTGTTCAATAAAAGAAGTACCAAACATGGCTCGCACTGCCTTGGATGAGTCGGCGTCGCAGCTGTTCCACGATGTTGGTCGCGATCTGGGCACAGAAGACCACCCTCCCGGATTTGAACAAAGGAGGTTCAAGAAGGCTAGCCTCCCGCCTATCCCCACCCTGGTTGGCAACGATTCTACGCCTTCTGAAGATTCTCCACCCCCAGGCTTCTCTTCACCAGGGGTGTGGGGTGGGCACACACAGAAAGATAGGACGGATAGGGGGGGGGGGGGGGGGGCACTCCGATGGCCATCCCCATCTCTGTCGTCTTCGGTACGATCAGGGCGGCCCTGGGCTCGGTAATGGAGATCGGCGCTGAGGCTCGCGATCGGCTGAGGACCCCAATCAATCCTCCTTCCGCTGCTCGGGCACAAGGAGAAGACCCCATTCCTGCTCGTGTCCCGGATAAGCTACAGGAGTTTGTCGCTTTGGTCGCTATTCCACTGGTGCAACCAGTTGTTAGAGACCCGCCGAGGCTGAGGAAGGCGCAACCACCCCCCAGTCTCTCGCGTAGAAGTGAAAGGATTGCATCTCGCAGCAATGTGCGGGGATCGACGGCAAGGATGGTGGCACAAAACAAGATGATGAAGTCCCTTAACATCATCTCAAGAGAGGAACCACCAGATTCGGTTTCTTTCATTGAATACATGAAGTTATTTGAGCGCGGGCTGTCCGACGAGGAGTGTTTGGCGCTGGACGTGTTACTCAACAACAACTTCAGCGTGGACTACTTGGTCGAGGAGCCGGACGACTAGGTCCAGGTCCTTAGGTCGTTTCTTTAAGTTTGTGTTTATGGCTTCCCTTAGTATGTCTGTATGGAACGTCCGTGGTCTTAATAATAGATCGCGGCGTACCGCTGTGCGTGAGTTGGTCGTGTCCGAGCAAGTCTCCCTGCTATGTCTTCAGGAGACTAAGCTCGATGTTGTATCACCTTCTTTAATGCTGGAAATGTTAGGTCCTGATTTTGGTTATTATGACTTGCCTGCTAATGGGACTTGTGGTGGCATTATTATCGCTTGGAGAAAGGGGGATTGGGTTGTCTCAAACCCAAGCCGGGGCAGTTTCTCCCTTTCAGTTCGTATACGCCAAGTTGGCGACCCTAACCTTCCTAGTTGGCGTCTCACCAATGTTTATGGTCCCCAATCGGTCGCAGATAAGGTCGCTTTTCTTCAGGAAATAAAGGATCTAGGAACTCAGGCTGCAGGCTCATGGATGATCTGTGGTGACTTCAACTTGATTTATAAGGCAGAGGATAAGAGCAACACCAACTTGAATCGACGAATGATGGGTCGCTTTCGCCAGGTCCTGAACACCCTGGAGCTAAAAGAGATTTTCTTACATGGTCGCCTTTTTACTTGGAGTAATGAGCGACAACATGCAACCCTAGAACGCATCGATCGCGTTTTCGTAACAGTGGATTGGGAAGATATTTACCCCAATTCTATGTTGCATGCATTGTTGTGACACCCCGTGTCACTGAGAACAAGTTAGCAAAAGCGTCGCAACTGAACCGAAGAAAAATCCAAGTAAATTTCAAATTCGAAATCAAATGTTCATATAATTATCAAACCATGGTTTGCAAAGGAATCTAAATTTTTCCATAACATCTTGAGCAAATAAAAATACTAATGGATTCAGGACCTCAAGAAAGAATTTTGGAGAATTTCTGGTGATTTTAGAAATTCTTTTGTTGGCCCAAATAAATCACAGAAGTTTAAAAGGCACCCAACTTTGACCAGCCTCAGTTTTAAATCTACTGGGAATCCTGATGTGCATGTTGGCCAGATTGAAGTGCAGATCTAGAGCTTTCCAAAGAGACCAAAATTTTGAATTTTGGAGTCCATTTGGTACTCCAATTGAAGCGCCAAATATTGGGGAAAATTCTGGTTTGAATAATTCAGAAAATTCGGAAGATGCCGTGGGACCCATGCGTCAGCCTCTTCCCTCTCGCTGAGCACCGCAGAACGCTGCCGCCACGTCGCCGCCGGCGACCGGAGACACGCCGCGCCCTTCTCCTCCACTAGTTCGCGGACGTCGAGCCCTCAAAACGACGCCGCCCTCTTCCCCGGCCGCTCTCTCTCCATTTTTCCCCCTAACCCTAGCCATACCGAGCCGCCACCGCTCTCCATCGTCGCCTTGAGCTCGAGCTCACCGAGCTGCCTCGTCGCGACATCGAGCCACACACCAGGAGCTGCCCGAGTGAGCTCTCCAGCCTCCCTCGCTACCCCCAACCCGCATTCCCGCGAAGCTCGTGAATTGACCCTTACAGCCACCACGGCCGCCGGGCGGCCGAGCTCCGGGACGCCGACCTTTTCTTCCACTCCGGTGAGTATCATTGAAATTGCTTGCACCTGGAGGTAGCTCTCGTCGTCGCGCACCCTTATAATCTCACCATTTTCCCTCGGTCGCAGCCAGCTCGCCAGAATCAAAGATCTCCCCGCCGCCGGTCAACTCCGCCTAGCCACCCCTTTCCGTGAACTCCACCCTCCGGCCGTCCTCGTCGTCAACACGTGCTTCCCCGAGGTCCGCGCCGACTCCGCGAAGCCCGTGCTCGCGCAAACTCTTCCCCCGCGCCACGCCGACTCGCCGGAACACCGCTGTCACCTCGTCGCCGTGCGCCTCCGCGTCGCCGGCCACCTTCCCCTCCTCGCCGTCGATGTCGTGTACCCCGACGAGGCGCGCGAAACCAAGGTGAAGCCCCTGCGCCCTCTCTTTCACTCCCTCGTCGCCCTCCTCCGCCGGAACGGCCGCGCCGCCGTCGCCGCCGCGCCATGCGCGTCGTGCGTGCGCGCACCGTGGGTGCTGGACCCAGATCCAGCCCAGCCCGACCCAGCAGCCCAGATCCCGGCCCGGCCAAGCCTTTTCCTTTTTCTCCGCATTTATTCAATTATCAGAAATTGCCAAGGGCTTGTAAAATGCATAGTAAATTGAATACAACTCCGAAAATTATGAAACAAATTTTGTTAGCTTCCTTATGCTCAGATCTACCCAAATAAAAAGTCAAAATCTTACAACTCATTTTCCTGTTTTCTGTAAAATTATAATTGATGCAAGACTTGTTTAATTCTTGATAAATTCTTGTTGCCCCATAAATCTTGAATTTTGGCATAGTTGTTAATCTACTGATTACACACATACAGAGCATTTTTCCACTGTCATATGTCAATTAATTATTTTCCTATGATTTAAATCATATGTTGCATTGTATAAATTATTATAAATAATACCTTCATCAATAAATCATGAAAGTTCACCATAAATTATTTCCAGTGGTTTACTTCACAAGAAAAATGCCACTGGACATATATTAATTTTCGAATTTAATTAAGTTAAATAACTCACTTAAGCTAGTTAAGTAATTAACTTAAACAGTAATTGATTAAGGAAATACTTCAGACAAAAGTAATTAACAAAGTTAAACGTTTGCGCTTACAGTGTAAATGACTGTCCTATAAAGAAATACATTTTAATTGCATCATGTTATTGCATCTAACTTGCATTTCCTTGTCATGGCATATAGTTCTCGAGGAGATTCATGAGCAGGTGGAGGACCAGGATGCTGAGCCGCTCAGGAGGAGCCACTGACTGATCGTTGCTGACTGTGCTAGTGATAGCGTCGTTCCTGAGCCAGGCAAGCCCCGGTGCATGCCTCCCTATTTAGGATTTTTATTTGTGCACTTGATTGGGGCTAGTCAATGTTTGTGCATTAGGTTTATTAGGAGTTGATGTGGAACCTTAGAAATGCATTAGGATTACCCTTCTATATCCTACCTTGTGTCCTATCTTTGTAGATGTGGTCTAGGTTACGTTAGAACTTGCTAGGCTTAGTGGCTAGCGGACGGTAGAAGTCGAGTGGTAGGTCCCACTCGCGAGGTAGGTTCACCCTGGATTGTACTAGCTGTATTTAGGAATTGTTGAGACCGGACGGGGATTTGTTTGTGTAGGATGGTGCGAGAAGGCTGGGCCTTCACGGTGGTAGCCCCGTCTGTGTCGGTTAAGGACCGTCCGTTGTTGGCCCTGTTGAGCAAGTTCGAACGTACTGATCATATGCTAGTGTTTTTATGGGCCTAGTAAACTTAGTAGCTTAGGTTGCCCTGGTGTCTTGCGGATACTTGCACTTTCTATCATGGTATACGAGAGAGAAGGGATGCTTCCCAATCGGGGCGTACGTCTGGGACGGGGACCGTGCGGGAAGGCCTTTCTCGGGAGGTGTGAGACCCAGCCAGCTCTAGGGGGACCTTCGCGAATAGTTGCCACATGCGACTCTACGCGTGTGTGGCGTATGGTCAGGTTTTTCTCCTGCAGGATGTACATCGATGCCGCCGCTCTCGGTTAAGAGCAACCTTGCTCACTGCGTCACATCGTAGTGTGATATGATTGATGAGATGATGATGCTAGTCTATTATATTACTGTTATTACATATTTTGCTATATACACTGTCACCGTTGATGTATTGTTACTTATACCTGTTCTAGATATATGAACACTGCTTTATTGGTTAAGTACTTAATTGGAATTAAAACTTGAAAGTAAGGACAAAGTAATTAGTGCGCTTTTATGCAAGTGAGTCAGCCTAACCCTTTGTAGCCTTTGCATTCTAGGAGTCGGCTGTAGTTAGCCACGTTGACGGGTAAGTCTTGCTGAGTAACTAGTACTCAGGGTTTGGCTCTTTATGTTTTTGTGCAGGTATAGATTTTTGCTTCCGCTGTTGTTTGGTGGAGTTCATCAGCGGGTCCACATCGCAGGGCTTCGATGTGCGGCCACTTATCGTCGAGTGTTGTAGATTTGGTATAGTTGAGACTTCCGCTGTGCTACTCTCGTGTTTTAAATCATTTAAGACTTGTAATACTTAAATATGAAAATTTATGCTTTTTATGTGATGTACTGTTGCGTCTGTTCATCAGCGCTTTACCGACTCGATTCTGTGAAAAGCGGAGACGCTTCAATTGTCGTCTAGATGCTCCGATCACGCGCCTTTGTTGTTGCAGTTTGATTCCATATGGCAACACAAGCGTCGCTTTCGGTTTGAGGCCATTTGGCCGAAATTTGATGGTTACCTAGAAGCGGTGCGAAAGGGGTGGTCCATCAATTGTCCAACACAGGATCCACTACGCACTATTGATCAGAAGTTGAGAGCTACTAGCCGCTCCCTGCAGAGCTGGAGTGCTCAGATGGTTGGAAGTATACGAACAAAGGTCGAGGTCGCGAAAGAAATCATACTCAGATTGGACATAGCACAGGAAAAAAGGTCGCTATCACCAGCCGAACTGAGTTTGCGACGAAAGACCAAACTCAAATATCTAGGGCTCACCTCATTGCAACGTACTATTGCGAGGCAACGTACGTCCCTGAGTTGGCTCTCGGAGGGTGATGCAAGTACCAAATTCTTCCATCTACACGCCTCTTTTAGAAGACGCCGGAGCTTCATCAGTTCATTCACTGTGGAAGGGAACCAGGTCGTTACAGAAGAGGGAAAAGCGCAGGCAGCTTTTGAGTTTTTTGATGGTATTCTAGGTAGCACCGCAGAAAGGTCGCTGCGGCTTAACTTGGCTGCCTTGGGGATCCCATCCCTCCCACTAGACGAGTTAGTGGCGCCTTTCACGGAGGAAGAGATTTGGAAAATAATAAGAGAACTCCCCCCAGACAAAGCGCCTGGACCTGACGGTTTCACAGGTCGCTTCTATCAGTCCGCTTGGTCGATAATAAAGGATGATATCATCAAGGGTTTTAACGCCCTATCCAATATGGATGGCAGGAGCTTCCATCATCTAAATGATGCATTGCTCATTCTACTGCCCAAAAAGGTCGCACCCTCGTTGGTCTCGGATTATAGACCAATCAGCCTAATCCATAGCTTTGGAAAGCTGTTCTCCAAAGGCATGGCAAATAGGTTGGCACCGAAATTATCACAGCTGGTTCAACTCAACCAGAGTGCTTTCATCAAGGGTCGCTACATACATGATAACTTCAGATATGTACAAGGTCTAGCTAAGGCTTTACACAGGAAGCGATCATCTAAAATTCTTCTCAAGGTCGACATAGCGAAAGCTTTTGACTCAGTCTCGTGGCCATTCTTACTAGAAGTCTTGGAGCACATGGGGTTCCCAGCTCAATGGAGAGATTGGGTATCCCTCCTCCTGTCTACAGCGAGCACTAAGATCCTGCTCAATGGTAACCCTGGTCGTCGAATCTGTCATGCAAGAGGGCTCAGACAAGGCGATCCCCTCTCTCCCATGCTTTTCCTCCTAGTGATGGAGGCCTTAAATGCACTGGTCGCCCTTGCTGATTCGAGGTCGCTTTTTACCCCATTGGGCATTCCTAGAGTCAAATACCGAGCTTCACTGTATGCCGATGATGTGATCTTCTTCATCTCACCGGTCGTCAGCGATCTCAAGACAATGCCCGAGATACTACGTATCTTCCATGAAGCTTCGGGTTTAGCCACAAACTTTGCCAAAAGCCAGTTCTACCCTATTCGCTGCACAGAACAGCAGGTCGCATTAGTTCTTGCACACCTACCGTGTCAAGAAGGGTCGTTCCCCTGCAAGTATCTGGGAGTACCGTTTTCCATTTGGAAGCTGTCTAAAGCTGATCTACAACCTCTGGTAGACAAGGTAGCTGATAGACTACCCACTTGGAAAGGCCGCCTTCTAAATAGAGCTGGTCGTCTTGCGCTGATCAAGGATACTCTATCAGCCATTCCGGTATACCTCTCCATAGCAGTGTGCTTATCCAGCTGGGCGATTGACGCAATTGAAAAGATTATGAAGGCCTTTTTATGGACGGGTACGGATACGGTATCCGCAGGTAAATGTGCAGTCGCTTGGCTGAAGGTATGTAGATCCCTAGCAACAGGGGGCCTTGGCATCAGAAACCTCAGACTGAGTGGGGAAGCACTCAGAATGAGGTGGAATTGGCTAGCAAGGGTCGATCCAGAGAAGGCCTGGGCAGGTCTGCCGGTCGCAACAAGCCCGATGGCGCAAGCATTATTTGACGCCTCAATGTCTATCTCCGTAGGTGATGGTAAATCAACCCTTTTCTGGAAGGATAACTGGTGCCAGGGGGAATCTTTGCAAACCCTCGCACCAAATTTGGTGGCGGGAATCTCATCCAAAATTTTAAACACTCGACTGGTTTTGGAAGCACTCACTGATAGGAGATGGATCAAGGACTATCAGGGACCAACAACTGTCCAAGTCATCCTAGAGCTGTTCAAAGTAATGAGAATGGTCGCAGGAGTAGAACTGTCAGAGGAATCGGACCATTTCAAGTGGAAATGGACTTCAGACGGCCAATTCACTTCAGCTAGTGCATATAATGCCTTTTTCATTGGCCAATCAGAAGTTTTAGGAGCACGCCAGCTGTGGAAGGTAGGAGCTCCAAACAAATGTCGCTTCTTCTTCTGGTTAGTGCTTCTTGGTCGCAACTGGACTTCTAACAGAATGCTTCGTCATGGGATGAGAGACGACGATACCTGTGCGCTATGTGCGCAAGAGCCGGAAACCATAGATCACTTGCTCCTTCACTGTGTATACAGTCGCGAAACCTGGCATCGGGTCTTAAGGCGAGTGGGAATGCAACAAATAACCCCGCCAAGCGGCGATTTACCGATCGTGGATTGGTGGATTAGGTCGAGAAAAGGAGTGTCCAAACTACAACGCCCTGGTTATGACACACTTCTAGTTCTGGTCGCATGGAGGATTTGGAAAGAACGCAACAATAGGGTTTTCGAGTACCGAGCACTTCAACCGGTGGCCTTGTCACAGGAGATAATCGATGAAGCCTACCTTTGGGCCGCGGCGGGATTCGTCAAGCTTAGGAAGTTGCTGGCGCCTAGGAGAGCTTAGATCTTCCAGTCTCTCTTTTTTCTTTTCTCTTTTCGGTTTCGCAGAGCTTGTTGCTCTTGTTTTCTTTTGTATCTCCAGGAAGGTGCACCTTCCTGTAATGTAACTTGCTTCTTCGTGGTCGGGTTTTGGCTAAGCCCCTTAGGGGGTTTAGTTCTGGCCACGTCGGGCTCAACCTCTTCTTCTTCTTAATGAAATACGTGCCCCGCACGTTTAAAAAAAAATGTTGTAATTTGGAATATTTTTCCCTTCATATATTGTTGCATGCCTAGAGGACTTCATTTTATTCCCTTTGGGTCACGTCACTTATCACTAACCATCATTTCCTCTGCTCCTTGCTAGTACATTTGTTTTCTTTGTGCTTTGTAGATGCAACGGCGAAAAACAAGCATTACATAGATGGCCACACAAACACCATCAAATTGGAATTTTGGCCGCTGCTTTTTACAAGTGTATGCATTTATTCCGATCCCTTTACTTTCCAATGTTGGTGCTCTCACAGATCTTATCCACTTCGTAAACGTATATATGGTAGTAGAAAAAGAGTTGATCAAGCAGTTGGGACGAGCCTACAAGCCTATGTCATGTGTTGTTTGTTCATGTCCATATCGGAATGAGGCGTCATCCCTTTTTGGATCATCTCGCTTTTCAGGTTAATGAAGCTCTGTAATGCAATTATATTCTTTCAAAGGCCTCTATTTCTCAAATATAAACTAGAAACAATGGTGACCGGATATGTCTAGTCACTTCTTTTCTTTGACCCTGAATTCCTGTTGGTCCAATGTCAGAGGGTGCCCCTTGCACACTGTCCCGCTCCAGGGTAGCCGCTTGCCTTCTCTCGTCGGATCTACTTGCTGGTCCTCGCCCCTCGCACCCCTCTCGATTGCTAAATTGTTATTGTCATGCCCTCATGAGTATCCATCTTGGCAGACCCATGTCCGGTGCAGCATCTCTCCCAGGAACTTCGGTCTTGTACTCTCCCTCGTGCTTCTAGGCCCCATGCCTCTCTACGGTGCCACGTATCTACAAGTCCAGCAGCAGCCAGCGCTGTACATTCCAACCTACTGGACGGTACTATCATGGGGTCGGCTGGCGCTACGAAGACACATGGGCCGGATTTAGTGATCAAGCTAGTGGCGTCTTCCTTCCTGCCTCCCATGCCTATCAGCTGTTGCAACACATCTTCGTAATTTTCTAGTCATTCACTCATACCTCCGAATGCTATAGGTAGGATCCTTGGGCTTTGGACTGTTAGAGCAAGACACTATATATAGCTAGAGACATATATGTGCATTTACTTTCTTCAGACTACATATCACGCCTCGTATATTCACTGCCATGAGGCCACATGATCATGTGAAGGAAAGTAGAGCGGTCACTGCCTGGCTGCTCATTGAACTAACAAATCTGTCGATGAACAAACCCGTCCTAAGTCCCAGACTCAAGAACATAAACTTTCGGTGCATACTAATATTGGTTGACCAAATGTTTTTGTGGAGGCATAGCGGAAAAAGTGGCTGATGATGCGGTGGTCTTCATGTAGATTTCGGTTATTAGAAGTCATAAGAACACAATATTAAACATGCCATTGATGCAAATCAATATATTTAGAAGGAAATAAAGTTCTGGCTCACAATAGCTCTCTAGGGAAACTGGGTTCTGGCTCAATATAGCTCTAGCGAAACCTCCTGCTCACTATAGCGTTTTCTGTACTTGACACTTTGACAGCATGCTTTTCCACCAGATTGTCCTATCGCATAATAAAAGAAAATTCTAAACATTTCTTGAGAAGAGAAACATGATACATGAGAAATCAAGTCACATAGTGGTAGTTAATTAGTTATAACAGAAAGCGCTCATGTTTGCTATATGTTGTATGTTCATGATGTTCTATATACAGATTTTGAAGAGGGGGAAAGGATTTGTGTGGTAAATTTGTAATACATAATATCCATGTAAAAGTAAGGTGGCAAATCTTCTCAAATGTTCGTGATGACGCAAGAATTATGTAGCCCGCTTGTCTAGTAATATAACATCCTTGTGTTGCTTGTCTTGTTGTAACTCCACACCATATCTTACCCTATGCCTAGACTCTAGATACAATATGCTCACCTTATTTGCCAGATGGAACTGACTATACATATCAAAAGGCATAGTCTCTGTTTTCTATTTTGGTTCCTATCTATTATATATATAATTGACCATGAAAAGAAGCCACCATGTTCGCTCTTAAGGCCTAGAAATTCCCACATTAAGGGGGCCTTTGGAACGCGGGATTTTTTCCCGTTCCTGCGTTTTTCCTGTGAACAGTCAACTGATTCCTGTGAAATTCCTGTACAATTCCTATGAAAATCCTGCGTTCCAAAGGGGGCCTAATAAGAGAAAATAAGAAAAAACAAATTACCCACCACTGCCATTATAACAAATAGTCTAAAATACCCTTAACATAGATTAAAAACTACCCACTATGAAAAATAAGCCAAAATACTTCACATATTTTAGAAAAAAAAGTCCACATTACACCACCACCTCTGGCCCCGTCCTTGGCAACCACCAGTGGGAGAACGTCTATGAGACGGTGCTGCCACGGTTGGTCTTTGCGGCCCTGTAGGCCACGGCCATGGTGTGGGCAGAATAGCATTACGCGTCCGTGCCGTAGGGCAACGCTTCCTTGTCCATATCTTTTGCTCTGTATTTGAAATTGGTGCTGCAGCGTTGATGTTAGGGTTTAATCGGATTTTATTTAGATTAATCCCTAGCACACCCATTCAGATATGAGGCATTTATTTGAGGCACGCACCATGTATTCATGCATTCGTGCTAGTAGAAACTTGCATGCCACAAGCAAATTTGCCAAGCGATTGGAAATTCTTGACGAAGACCTTTTGAACTTGAGCTCACAGATTGATTCCATCGATGGGAACATTCACATGTGGACTTCATGATCAGATGCTCTGAACTTCAGGAGAGATCGGTCTTCAGTCGGCATCACAGTCATTGCAGATTGGAAAATACCACAGTTTCTTCTCCATACATGGGCACGCTAACTACTCAATTTCTCCCCATCTATTTTCTAATCAACCTTTTTATACTAATTTCAGTTACTAGATTAGTTAAGTATATTTGACATATATTTTTTTTATAGTGCGTTCTAATTAGTTTAACATATTCATGACATTGCTACGAGACAGGAAATCTAACCGCGCAAATGCGCGGGCCGCTATACTAGTTCCCATTATATGTCAACAGCTTTCCAAGTTACCATGCACCAACCAGATAGACCCACCAACTTAAGCTAATGAGGAAATGTGGGCAATTCACTCCAACACTTTATTTGGACTGTATATTATACCTCTTATATTGATGGGCATACATAGCGTCATATGATCCCTATGAAAGACAGTGGAGCGGTCACTGACCTGGCTGCTCATAAAATTAATAAATCCGTTAATGAACAAAGTTATCCTAATTGTGTCGGACTCAAGAACGTTCAGGTTAGGCTACTCCATTAATATGGAACCAGTGCAGAAAACAGCTAAGAGTTTGGATAATTTTCCTCATCTATAATGTGTTGAGACAAGAGCCAGCAGACTTAATATGGGTTTACCCAACTAACAAGAAAATTTTAAGGATATCACAACAACCTGGAATATAGACAAGTTGGCTTCAAGTCTTGGAACTCTAATCTTTCCTCGAGGATTAGAGTTCACTAGCTAGCTTAGCCATTTCTATCTCGTTTACGAAAGATCATTCACTAGCTAGCTTAGCCATTTCCCCTACCTTGAGCTCTCACTGCATACCAAATAGATCTGTGAGAGCAACTAGTTGAGATCACTAGCGCCCCTCCACACGCTATGGAGTAATATGTTTCTAATCCTGAGTCATAAAATGAATTACACGTTCCTTTTGCCTTTTGTTTTAAAAAACACCATGACAGCTTACTTTCTTTTATTACTAACTTCTTAATCATCTTTTTACCTACTTTCTTTAGTATGAACTGATTGAGCTTGTACAAAAAAGGATGATCGAGGTGGTATATTGCCTTCAATGCCTTGCATGTTGTGGTGTGTGCGAAAAGAGTAGAGGACCTAGTTCATATTGCGTCAGTATTGAAGCAGCGTGCTGGTAGTTGGACAACGTTGATCATGTGCATTCACTCATCCAAAAATGACCATATCATGACCGAAAGTTTGGACCATCACCACAAGAAATATTTTTTTGGGGTCGCTGCAGGTACAAAACTAAAAAGATGCATGACGAAGGCCACTTCATACACGTTTTGAGCTAACAAGAGATTTGATATTCTTTTATGCATTTTAGCATGATAAAGCTGTGTCTAACGGAATGTAGAAGCAAATAATTAGTTGCAAATTGAAGTTCATGAGAGATAATGTACTATTTCCCAACCAAGTGGAGATTCTATCTCAAAAAATAAAAAACAAAAAAAACATCATACTATCCACTTCTAATGGATCCTTTCGTGCGACGCTTATTATTCCCATCAGGTCACGTCACCGATCACTAGCCATCATTCCCTCTCTACGCACTGCATTTGTTTTCGGGAGCTTCGTACATGCCACGGTTTTCTGGTGCTTCGTATACATGCCACGGTTTTCTGGTGCTTCGTACATACAACGGTAATCACTATATACAGGGTAACATTGACACCATTAAAAAATTGAAAGTTGGGTAGATTCTTTTCGGGTTAATAGCCAACTTCATCCATGAACTATCGTTGGAAGCTCAATTTCGTCTCTAAATTATGAAAAGGTCCAGTTTAGTCCCTAAATTATGGGTAACCAGTTCAAATTAGTCCCTCCTCTCATATGACCATCTACGTTGGCAGACTTGGCAATGAAAATGTCCCTTTTACCCTCTTCTTTTTTCCCCACTCACTGCAACATTCAATTTTTTTCGTGCAATTATGTCTATGGCTGATCTTGTTGACGCGTGAACCAATAATGTAAATTTCAATGACATCGCAACGGAGTGACTTGTTCTCCACATATTTGATGATAAAATAATCAAAATAATGTTTAAATAAGCTACCAGGTTCAAAATAAAATAGTACATATTACATAGTATATGAGAAGGTTTAATACACCAGCCATTAATGTCACTACTCAAGAACTAGTTCACTCCCAATAAGAAACTGAATGTTGCAGTATGTGGGAGAAAAAATGAGAGGGTAAAAGGGACATTTCCATAGTTAAGTATGCCAATGTGGACGGCCAGATGGGAGGAGGGACTTGTTTGAACCGGTTACCCGTAGTTCAGGAACTAAAATGAACATTTTCATAGTTCAGGGACGAAATTAAGCAAAGTTTTTCCCTTCCCCCGCGTCGTCTCCTCCAGGAGGCGGCACGGGCGGCGCCCCCACCCAGCTCCACCGCAAGCCCTCCCTGCGCCCTCCCCTCCCCTCGCCGCTGCCTGAGCAGGGCACCGGAAGCTCGTGTGCCTGCGAGGACGGCGGCGGCGGGGCATCTCCCCATGGCTCGGGGCATGCTGCTCCCGCTCGGGCTGCCGTGCCGCAGGGCGCGGCGGTGGCGGCGGCGGCCGGAGTCGGCAGATCCGGGGCTGGGCTGGCCGGATCTGATGCTCCCGTGGGCGGCTTCGTCGGGTGGAGCCATGATTGGCGACGGGCGGGAGTGATGCGGGGCGAAGCCCGACGACGAGGCGCGGTGGGGGCCCTGTGGTGCTCCGGGCCGGCCATGGCTTGCGGGAGTGCGGTGGTCACAGCCACGGAGCGTGCCGTGGCAGTGGCTGCGCGTGAGCCGGCGGATCTGGCTGGCGCGATGCAGTGGCGATGGTGGCTGCGAGCGGAGGCGGCGGACGGCGGCTGCGTGGGCGGGCCAGGCGAGACACCGATGCGGGAGGGCTCTCTGCTTCGTATGTTCGGGAGGTGGGCATGCACCGGCGAAAGCCATGTCGGACTGCCGGCAAGACGACGGCAACGCCCTTGGGCGCCGTTTCCCTCCTTGGAGGCGTTGTCAAGATGACTGCCCACTCCGACCAGCAGCAGAGTGCGTCGACTATGCCGTGGTGGCGCGGCCGGCGACAGTTTTGCTTCGGTGAATGCCGGTGATGCCATGGTGGCTTGGCTGGCAGTAACCAAGCAGGGGCGCAAGTGGCGTCATGGTGGCGTGCTTGGTGACTCCCGACTGTTCCATGTGCCGCAGGTCGTTGAGCTTGGCTGGAAGCAATGGCCGTGAAAGGATTGCTCGTGTCGATGTCCCAATCCGACCGAGCGGAGTATGTTGAGGCTCGTGTCGATGTCCCAGTCCGACTTAGCGGAGTTGAGGCTCGTGTCGATGTCCCAATCCGACCGAGCGGTGGTAACCAACGCCGAGCGAGGAGAACGCAAGTATGAGCTGTGTCTCTGGAAGCTTTAGGCCCTGGCATACGGTGCAGCTGGGATTCCGACGGCGGTAAGACGGAGGCGAAGTCAATGGAGTGGCTCGGCTGTACCTTTTCACCTTCGATGATGACCGGATCCTTGGAGTGTCCAGCGGCGGGAGTGGCTGAGGCCCCCGTGCGCTTTAAGGTGGTGTGTCCGAGGAGTGGTGTGCGACGGTGGATGCGGCGAGGCCCCCACGCGTCTGAGTTACCTCGGAGGTCCAGGATCCGATGAGGTGTTTGGGATGTAAGGTGCAGCAGCTGTTCTTTGGCGAGGGGTCCTGCATGGCAGTGGCCTCTTCGGTGTGGTGCGGTGGGCTCCTCTTCTGACTTCTGCCAACGAAAGGTCGTGGTTGGGAGACCGATGATCGTGTGTGCGCGACCTGAAGATGATGGCGGCATGGTGGAGGAACCGTCATAGCTACGTGGCTTGCAGCGGACTGCGGCGGTCAGTCCTGCATGGCAGCGGCTGGTTGGCGGGGGACATCGTCGGTGACGACGGCGCTTGCGATGTGGCTACTTGTCGGCTTTCTCCTGGGTTTTGGTGGTGCGGTGTTGGGCTAGTTGATGTGTGCGCCATGTTTTGATGTCCCAATCCAAACGGGCCGTGTTGGTTTTTTTCTTTTCCTGTATGTAGTCTGCCAGGGCTACTTATTTGTATTTGTTACTTCTTTAATTAATGAAATTGGCACTATCTTGTGCCGGTTCGTTTCAAAAAAAAAAAGGGACGAAATTAAGCTTTCGGCGATAGTTCAGGGACGAAGTTGACCATTACACCATTCTTTTACAAGGATAAACATTTACTCAACAGATAATATTTCCATCCCTAAAGTAGTACTTTCCAATGCTGATGCTCACCGATCTTATCCATTTCATAAACGTCTATGGTATTAGAAAATAGAGTTATTTTTTTTCTTAATAGCAGTTGGGATGACCGGTCATGTCTTGTTTGCTCATACAGATTGGAAAGAGATGTCATCTTTTTTTTTTATCGTCACACTTGACAGGTGGATCAAGCTCTAGATACGTAATACACCATTTCTTTGCTCATACGGTGAAGGATTTTAACTATGGTGACACTAATCTCTATTCGCTTGTTTGATTCTTTCCTTTTGCCTCCAATGCCCCCATCAGTCCACGTCAGAAGATGTCCAAACTTTAGAAAATTCCCAGCTGCTGTTGTCTAGCCTTTGGAATATAAGCAGCTAGCTGTCACTGGATCGTGTTCGTCGACGTGCTATGGACTCAATAACCGCAAGAGGGCGCGCGGCAAGGGCCAAGATGGTCAAGGCTCTGTTCCTTCCGGCAAACACTGTCCCGTTCGTCCACGCAGCCCTCTCGCCTGCCACCTGCCCCCTCAAGCGTTCATCCTTGTGCCTTCTCGCCCAGTCTCGCCTCTTGCTCCGGCACTTCTGACTTCCACAGCATGCTTGGTGGCCCCATGCCTATCAATGGTGCCGCGCATTCTCATGCTGCCCCTGCGTACACCACGGCGAATTCCCTACACCAGCAGGTACAGCTGCAGGCACCGCTGCGAGCTCCCAATATCCTGGGCGGTGCATCATGGGCTGAGCTGGCGCTGTGAAGAAATAGGGACTGGACTTCCCACTCAAACTAGTCGCGTCTTGCCTCCTGCCTCCCATGCCTATCACGCAGTAGCAATTTGTAACTCTTTAGTCATGCACTCTTTGGATGTTAGAGCCAGAGGCAATATATAGAGACAGAGACACCGTATGCAATTCATAGTAGAATTTTGGTGGCACTTACGTTCATTGGACATTTACTTTCTTTAGAGTATATATGATGCCTCATCTATATATCCACGGCCATAAGGATCCTATGAGAGAAGTAGAGTGGTCAGTGCCTCGTGCGCACCTGATTACACATAGAACTAATAAATCTGTCGATGAACAAAGCTGTCCTAATTGCCTGACTCAAGAACGTTAACTTTAGGTTTAGGTACGTACTACTACTGGTTGACCAAATGTTTCCAATTTCTTTGTCACTTTGCTTCTGGGCACAAAAAAAATTAGAAATGAAATGGTCTGGTTCATAGAATACGAGGACATACGAGAGAGATAGAGATATAGAGATACAGTGAGAGCAATTATATTAGAGCATCTCCAATAGTTATGTAAAAAATTACTCCGATCTATTGAGAGTAAAAATCGTTGGCTCCTCCAACAGTTACCAATTTTTGGTTTCCAAAATATTTCAAACATGGCCATGTCTCCTTTTCTCTGTGGACCCACACTATTGTTTTTTTTTAAGAACGCCATGATTTATTTCCTTGGGCTCATACCACGTCCCTTGGGAACGGCAGAAAAGAAAAGAAAAAAAAACGAAACGCAGAGGTCTTCGTGCTCCTTGCCTCTGTCCGCCATGGACGAGCTCCAGGAGCTCGATCCAGGGAGGGGAACAAGGGGAGAGGGCGGCAAAGAAGTGGGGGAATCCGGAATCGGATCCTTAAGCTATGACGCATCCATTTTAGAGAGAAACTGAGGTAGTGTCTATGGGGAACAGCAGCTGTGATGGGGACGAATGGCCATGGCAGCGGCCTGTGGAGCTCGCTGCTAGTACTGGACCAGGACTCACGGCGACGGCGTCAATCCATGGCCTAGGACGTGCGACGGCGATGCCTGATCCACGAGCTCCGCGGCGGCGGCAAATTGTCCTCGCTTCTCCTCCGCTGCTCTACTCTGCTCCTCCCAGAAACTGCTCTGCTGCAGCGACTCGGTCCACGATGGCGAACCTAAACCTAACATGGCGCGAAAGGAGGCGTGGGATTTAGCGACTTTGGCGCCGAATGGAGGATTCCGGCCTTTCGGGAGTGCGAACAAGGTCTCCAAATGTGGCGACCCCGACGGCTCCTTTCGGGAGTTGCTAAGTTTCGGGAGGTGTTTTAGATAACTGTTGGATGGTATTTTTCTTCTAATGACGCCCTAATTATTATTTAGAAAGTGCCTTTAGGTAAGATAAACTAGAAACAGTGGTGACCAGACCGGATATGTCTAGTTGCTTCTTCTCTTTGAACCCCAATTCCCATTAGTCCACGTCAGGGAATGCCGATTGCAACACTGTCCCGCTACCGTCCTTCTTCAATTAATCCTTCAATGGGGTTGCTTCAGGTGTGGCCATGCTTCGCTCCTCGCAACCCTCTCACCTGCCAGATCGCTTTTATCGTGCCCTCATGAACATGCATCTTGGTGCCCTCTCGTCCGGCGCAGAATCGTTCAGAACCACTCCGACCTTGTATTCCACTGCATGCTTCTAGGCCCCATGCATGCTTCCCTACGGAGCCACTTATCAGCAACTCAAGCAGCAGCCAGCGCTGCACCTTCGAACTTACTGGCCAGTACTATCATGGGATCAGCTGGCGCTGATAAGACACATGTGCCGGATTTAGTGGTCAACCGAGTAGCGTCTTCCTTCCTGCCTCCCATGCCTATCACGCTGTAGCCACACATCTTCGTAACTTTAGTCATTCACTCATACCTCCGAATGCTATCGGTAGGATCCTCGGGCTTTGGACTGTTAGAGCAGACGCACTATATATAGAGGCATTGTATGCAATATCGATAAGTAGGATTTGGTAGTTTGTATGTACTATGTGCATTTACTTTCTTCAGACTACATATGTCGCCTCGAATATTAACTGCCATAAGGCCACATGATCCTGTAAAGGAAAGTATAGCGGTCACTGCCTGGCTGCTCATTGAACTAGTAATACATCTGTCGATGAACAAAGCCGTCCTAAGTCCAGGACTCAAGAACATTAACTTTGGGTACGTACTAATATCGGCTGACCAAATGTGTTTGTAGAGGCATAGGGGAAAAAGTGGTTGATGATGCGGTGGTTTTCATGTAGACTTTGGTTAGAAGTCATAAGCACACAATATTAAACGAGTCATTAATGCAAATCAACATTTTTTTTTTTTTTGCGAGGAACAAATCAACATATTTCGATGGAAATAAAGTTCTGGCTCACTATAGCTCTCTAAGGAATTGAAGCTGGGTTTGGGCTCACTACAGCTCTAGCAAAACTGACTTCCTGCTCACTATAGCGCTTTCTGTACTTGACACTTTGACAGCATGCTTTTACACCAGATTGTGCTATGGCATAATGAAAGAGGAAAAAAAAATATTGTGCTATCGCATAATGAAAGAAAATTCTCAAACATTTCTTGAGAACATAACAAAGACACATGAGAAATAGAGTCACATAGTTGTAGTTAGTTAATTATAACAGAAAGAGCTCATGTTTGCTATATGTTGTATGTTCTTGACGTTCTTATATACAGATATTATCCACGTGATACACTGTGGTAACAACTGAAAGTAAGGTGTCAAATCTGCTCAAATGTTCATGACGAGGCAAGAATTATGCGGCCCGCTTGTCTAGTTGTAACTCCACACCGTACCATATCTACATTATGCCTATACTCTAGTAGATACAATATGCTGACCTTAATTGCCAGGGAACTGACTATATACATCAAAAGGCATAGTCTGTCCCCCTTTTGGTTCCTATTCCCATTATACGTCAACAGCTTTCCAAATCTAATTTATTTTTTCTCCTTGTTCCTCCATATTCTCCTGCACTATAGTACATTGTTGTGGTACGCCAAGAAGGAAACCTTATTGGACTAGGCCGCCTTCATTTGCTAATAGATCCTTCCCTTAAGCCTCTTATTACCATCAGTCACTAATCACTGGCCATCATTCCCTCTTGCTGCTGCTCGCATTACATTGTCACTACACCATGGTAGACATTTGCCTACAGTGAACAGTTGGGAAAGCATGTCAATTCGCGTCTCATTAACTATTGGCAAATGCGGATAAATTCATCGTCAGATAAACTGTCGGCATTAATGTAAAAAGGCGACAAATTATCTGTCGGCGTTGCTCGTCCAACAAATAAACTGTCGGCGTAGGATGTGTGTCAATCTATGTGTAGATAAATCTATGTGTTTTCAACATGCTAAGTGTCAGGCAAAAAATACAGGCATATCACGAAGGGATATTTCAGGATGCGGCTCCCAAACACGCTTCTCCCGACAGTACTAACTGTCAGCATAGATGATAACTATCGGGATAGCTTTTCCCGACAGTTTTGGTTATGTTGGCAAAACTTTTGCTGACACTTTTATGTTGATAAAGGCAGCTTTTGCCGACAGTAGGGAGTGTTGCTTTAGGTTGGTCATGGTGCAGTGTGTGTCTCTGGTGCTTCGTGCATGCCATGGTCAAAATTGAAAAAGAACTATATAGATGGCATGACATACTCAGACACCATTAAAAAATTGAAAATTCAATAGATGCTTTTTACAAGGATATGTCCAATCCCTTTACTTTTGAATGTTAATGCTCACCAATCTTATCCACTTGGACAACTTTGTAAACATATAGTAGAAAATATAGTTTATTTATTTCTTAGTAACAGTTG
Organism: Eragrostis curvula; assembly: GCA_007726485.1. Lineage (NCBI taxonomy): Eukaryota > Viridiplantae > Streptophyta > Magnoliopsida > Poales > Poaceae > Eragrostis > Eragrostis curvula. Next base: position 48,716,080 of record CM017440.1, on the reverse strand, counting down.
GGATGACTGGACTATGTCGTGTCTTGTTTGCTCAACGAATCGGAAAGAAAATTCATCCCTTTTTGGATATTACACGTTTCAGGTGAATCAAGCTTTAGACAAGCAACATGTTATTCGTTGCTTTTAATTTCAAAGCCCCCTGTTTCACAATGATCAGCTAAAACCACAGTGAAAGAGTTGAACAACGGCGACAGCTATGTCTAGTCGCTTCTTCCCTTTTGGCCTCTAAGCCCCCTGTCACTCCACTTCAGAGGATGTCCCAGCTCTCTAGCCAGCAGGTTTTTTTTTCCTAGCCTTTCGAGTGCAGCTGCCACAGGATCGTCATCGCGCCAAGTATTCAACAATAGCACACATGGCAAGGGCCTCGGTGGTCAAGGCGTTGTGCCCTCCATCAACACTCTCCTACTCCCGTCTTGCTTCTTCCCTGCTTAGACAGGGATGGTTCAGATGTGGCCGCATGGCTTCTCTTTGGATCTGCCTGATCATCTGTCCTCGTGGCTCTCTCTTCTGCCGCATGAATCAAGGTGTCCTCTCGCTCAGTGTTGCCTCTTACACCGGCACTTCTGTCTTCCCCGGGATGCTTCCCAGCCTCATGCACCATGCATAAGCAACTGGACCAGCAGGTCCTGCAACAGACAGCGCTGGGCGACTAAAATATTCTGGTCGGTGCATCGTAGGATCAGCTCGCGCTACAAAGACATGTGCACTAAAATTACTGGTCGAACTAGAAGTGTCTTCCCTCCTGCCTCCCATGCCTATAACGCAGTCGCAACCTCTTTGTAACTCTTTAGTCATTAACTAGCACATTCTCCTGTTGCAAAGTACTCCTAAACCCCTTGGGCTTGGACTTAGAGCCAAAGGCACTATATAAAAGGCATCGTATGCAATTGATAATAGAACTTTGCTGTCGCGTGCGTATGTACTGTCTTGATTTACTTTCTTTAGACTATATCATATCTCGTATATTGACGGACATATATAGTGCCACATGATCCTACGAAAGACAGTATAGCGGTCAGTAGCTGGCTGCTGATAAAACTAATAAATCTGTCGACGAACAAAGCTGTCCTAACCGTGTCGGACTCAAGAACGTTTAATATACTCAATTATCGGAAGGAGATTAGTATACTCAATTAACATGGAACCAGAAAAGCTAAGAGTTTGTATAATTTTCCTCATGTGTTGCAGATAAGAACCATAGACTCAATATGTGCTTACTCAACTAAAGACACGTTCCTTTTGCCTTTTGTTCCAAACACACCATGACAACTTTCTTTCTTTTCTGAACAACTTAATCATATTTTTCTCTACTTCCTCTCGTATGAACTGATCAAGCTTGTACAAAAAAGGATGATCGAGGTGGTATATTGCTTTGCATGTTGTGGTGTGTGCGAAAAGAGTAGAGAACCTAGTTCATACTGCGCCAGTTTGGAAGAAGCTCGTAGGTGGACAATGTTGATGTGCATTCACTCATCCAAAAATCCAAAAAATGTCCATATCATGAATGGAAGGGACGGCAATGTAGCCTACCCTGATGATCTCGCCCAGAGCTTCCTCGATCACCGGCACTCTTGCCTTCCCTGTCATGCTTCGTGGCCCCATGCCTATCTACGGTGCCACGTACCCACCTGCTGCCCCTGCGCACACCACGCAGTATCTTCCACAGCAGCCGGTCCAGCCACAGGTTGAGCTGCACGTCCTCAACCTGCTGGCCGGTGCATCATGAAATCTGCTGGTGCTAAGAACGCACATGGACAGTTTGTACTAGTTGAACTAGTCGCTCCTTCCCTCCTGCCTCCCATGCCTATCTATCATGCAGTTGCGACGTCTTTGTAACTCTTTAGTCATTCACTAGAACCTTCTCCTATTGCAAGTAGGATCATTGGGCTTGGACTGTTACAGCAAGATGCACGATATAGAGGCACTGACGCATTGTATGCAATCGATAAGTGGAAATTTGATGGCGCAAATGTACTATGTGCATTTACTTTCTTTATACTATATAACATACCTGGTATTTGACGGCCATAAAACGACATGATCCTATGAAAGAAAGTAGAGAGGTCAGTGCCTGGCTGCTCATAATAAAACTAATAAAATCTGTCGATGAACAATGCCGTCCAAAGTGCCGGAGCCAAGAACGTTAACTTCTTTAACCACTTGGCCAAAGGACTTCTGGCCAAGTGGTTAGGAGCTCTAGCGGCACTTCCTCAGGTCTCGAGTTCGATTCCCAATGGGAGCGAATTTCGAGATGAGGTTAGAAAAAATCCCCTCGTCTGTCCCACGGCTAAAGCACAGGACTAAAGGCCCAGCCCAGGTCGTTGGTCGTTCTCAAACGGGCTACGGTGCCGCTGTGTAAGGATGGGATAGGAATTCGAGGTTTTCTCGACCTGCGTGAGAAAGTCTTATCTCGTAAAAATTAAGCCTGGCGGACGTCATACCCCACCCTCCCAGCAGATCAAGTTTTTAGGCACGTACTATTATTGGTTGAAAATGTTTCTACAAAGGCATAAGAAAATGTGTAGCTGATGTGGTGGCCTTCATGTAGCATAGGTTAGAATTAAGTCAGAAGCACACAATATTGAATGACTCATTAATTAATTCAAATCAATATGTCTCATAGGAAGTAAAGTTCTAGTGGCTCACTATATATAAGACTATTATTCCCACTGCTTATACTACATGGTAGTATCATTTTTTACAGGTCCATCATATACTCATTGTCACTCCATCGCCTTCATGCTTCTTCAACTTGGGCTCAAAAACCAAACCCCGCCCTATAGATTTTGTGAGGTGACTAATTTGAATTAAGCAGCATGTCTCCATTGATGACATAGTCATGAGTTCGCCCTTTTTGCCTCCTGTTCTCAATTCTCCACGACAGCTTTGTCTCATAGGAAGTAAAGTTCTAGTGGCTTTGTTGTTGTGGTGTGTACGACAAAAAAAAAAGACTAAGAAATCTACTGTCCAAGTGCTAGTGCAAGCTGACTGTAGTTGGACTTTTTTATGCTATGCGTAGTGAGTAATCACCATATATCATGAACGGAAGATTTGTTCATTGCAGCAACAGATGTATTTTGGTACAAGGTTGCTGTACAAACTGATAAATGTATGCAAGGTTTCATCAAAAATAAATGGGGCATTTGCATATGTGGCTCACTTTCGGATGTCAATTACGGATTCGGTTATGTTTTCTGGACTTTGCAAATTCGGTCCTATTTTTTGAACTTAAAGCTGGAAGGAGGTCCTATTCCGTTATCAGCCGCTAACGGTGTTAAATGGCTTGCCAAAAGACCAATCTACCTTTTACAAAATCGGTCCTGTTTTTTAGAATGAATTGCAAATCTGGTTCTGTTTTCAGCCGCACATCATAGAGTTTCAAAAGAGATTTCGAAAATAAGTTTATGCCCGAATATAAATATTGAATATGCATTTTGTTTGTTTTTTGCTATAATTCAGCAAGCAAAAATCATATATAATATTGGACAACCCTTAAACATCACTTGAACACCAAACAACATCACATATTCAGCAACATATAAGTCTAACAAAACCATCCATAAATCTCAAACAAAGATAGCATTACAAGTCCAACTAAGGCACCATTACAAGTCCTTCAAAAGCACATAAATAGTAGGTGGTCTTTTGTGGCGGTGGATGATTCAGCAACATTAATGGTAGTTCCTTGCATCGAACGACCGTTGGCAGACGCAGACTCTTGTGCAGCACGCGCCTTCTTGCTTACTGGCTGATGAATCTCACTCAACACAATATGGAATGCCTTCTCGATGTTGACTGCCTCCAGTGCAGATGTCTCAAGGAAGGATAGGCCTTCCTTCTCAGAAAATGCTTGGCCATCTTCTTCTCAGGGATAGATCTCCAGTGGTTCAAGTCCGACTTGTTACCAACCATTATGACAACGATGTTTGCGTCTGCATGATCACGGAGCTCTCGGAGCCACCTCTGAACATTGTCAAAAGTTTGCTTCTTTGTTATGTCGTAAACTAGGAGTGCTCCAACTGCACCCCTGTAATAAGGACTAGTGATCGCGCGGTATCTCTCCTGACCAGCCGTGTCCCATATCTGTGCCTTTACAGTCTTTCCATTTATCTGTATCAAAACAATATAAATTTCAGCTGAGACAAACGGAAGAATAGGACTTCAGAATGACAAAACATGAGTAAAATAGGAACTACGAGTCAGCCAACCCGAGCGGCCTGCTATGCACGCCCTCGCCCGCGGCCGGCTGCTGCTGCGCCCGCCCGCCGCTGTGGCCTGCAGCAGACGCCAGCCCTTGCCGCGGACTGCAGCAGCCCAGAAGCCCGCCCTCGCCGCGTCCCGCAGCAGCCCACCGTCAATCCCGCTCGCCCGTCCCTCGCCGTAGCCTTAGGGTTAGGGTTGGAGCACAGGAGAGAGAGGAACGAAACTGAGAGAGGAAGAAGGAGGAGGTCGGGTCGGGCAGCAGGAAGAGGATTTGGTCAGGGGTAGGATGGTCTTTTCCTATTTTTCCAATGATTTTCTTATTTGTTTTAATTTTAAAAATCCTCTTTACTAGACAGCATCCAAAAAGTGAACCTGACGGCAGCTTCAAGTCCAAAAAACAAGACCGTTTTTGCAAAGTCCAGAAAATAATCTGTAATTAGCATCCGAAAGTGAACCACATATACAAATGCTCCAAAATAAATAAATGCACATGCAAGGGGCACATACTTTTGACAGATTCCAACGGTAAATTCGCCATGATGTGTCACGTGTACACTAAGCCTAGTTTATGTCATTCCTCGTAAAAAAACCCTGATAACTAAGCCCAGTTTATGTCATTGTTATAAAAATTTAAGTCCAATTTCTCCATCACCCTCCCCCTCATCAATTGCTCACAGATGTAGTAGTGTCATGCTGATGTCGAGCTCTTGATGTTTTTTTTTTTTTGCGTGTGCGAATCATTGACACTACTGAAACTTCCATACTTAACTTTTGCCATCCTTACAGCAAAGGCCGGTATTAATAAAATATTCCCAATATAAAGAAACACTTAACTTTTTCCCAACTCGCCCAGATTATGCAGGTTTTTTTTTCATGTTAGGAAAATTGTCACTGTCCAACAACGGTTTGCAAATTTTTTTATCAATGACAGGATTCAGTAGTTTTATGAAGAGTAAGCTGGTTCTTTGGTTACCCAGCTCTACTCAGCTGGAAGAACAGTAGTGAAAGGCATTTATGGTTTTGGCAAAAATCCGTTCGTACATCCCTAAGAAATATCTAGGCCAATCCATTGGGTGACTAGGCTGTCTTCATTTGCAAATAGATCCTTCTCTTGCGCCTCTTATTCCCGTACGTCAGATTACAAGTTTACAACAAATAACTAGCCATCATTCCCTCTTGCTCCTCCTCGCGTTACATTGGTTTTCTGGTGCTTCGTACCTGCCTCGTTGAAAAAGAAGCACTATATAGATGGTCACACAGAAATCAGTAAAAAGTTGGAAATTCGGTACAATGCTTTGTACAAACATACGTATTACGCCATTCTATGCTTTCAAAGGCCCCTATTTCTCGACCATTAACAAGACCGCAGTGAAAGACTTGAACAATCCCCCATCACTCCACGCCAGTGGATGTCCCGGTACTCTAGCCAATTCCCAGCTGGTTTCATTAGAGTATGTTTGGCACAGCTTATGCTTATGCTTATGCAAAAAAACATCTTTTGCTATGGCTTATCTTCAAAAAATAGCTTATCAGCTTATTCTGATTTATTTAACTTATCCAGTCAAACTGTTTAGCAAAACAGTTTATAGAACGGCTTATCTAGAGACTGGGCCAGGATAAGTTACTATTTTTGACTTATGCAAAACGGCTTATTCTAGTACAAACTGAAAAACGGCTTATTATGCAATGAGCCATAAGCTGTTTTCTGGGAAAATGTTGGCAGGGCTTTTTCACTTTTTACCATAATCCAGACAATAAATCACTGTTGCCAAACATGCTCTTAACCTTTGGAATGCAGCTGCCACTGCAATATAAATTCAACAACCGCAAAGGTGGCAAGGGCCAAGGTGGTCAAGATGTTGTACTTTCCCGCAACACTGTCTGGTTGCCGTCTTTCTTCAATCCTTAATTCCTAAGCCGGTTCCAAGCACCAAGCTCTCGGCTGCCACCTGCCCCTGTCTCCCACCGGCACTCCTGTCTTCCCAGCCATTCTTCCGGGCGACTGGGCCCCATGCCCCTCTATGGTTCCACGTATCCGTCTGCTGCCTCTGCGTATACTACGCAGCATCTACTACAGCACCACGTCCAGCAGAGACCGCTCCGCGAAGAGAACACGCGGGGCGCTGCATCATGGGATCAGCTGGCGCTACGAAGACATATGGACTGTAACTCCTTTTGTGACGAGTAGCATCTTTCCTCCTGCCTCCCATGCCAATCACACTGTTGCAACATCTAGTAACTACCTCTTTAGTCATTCACTCACACCTTCTCTGAATGCTAGGTAGGATCCTTGAGCGTGGACTGTTAGAGCCAGACGCACTATATAAAGGCATGACATGCAATGGATAAGTGGAATTTTGATGGCATAAGTACTATATGCAGTCATACTGTGCGTCTGTGCTACTCCTAGTATATATGTAATTGAACTTTTTTATGCTATGAGTAATGAGTAACCTTAACATATCATGAATGGAAGATAACAACCACACAAGTATATTTTGGTAGAAGGTTGCTGATACAAAAACTTATAAGGGCACATGGTATTGACAGATTCCATCTCCAATCGTCATGCTGCGTCAGATTGATGTACACATTACTCACTTTTATCATTGTCATAAAAAATAAGCCCAATTTGTCCATCACCATTTCCCTCTACGATGGCTCGCTGAAGTAGTATATCTTGCTGATATCAAGCTCTTGATGATGTTCAACACACCATTGCCAAGCGCACTGTAACTGCCGCGCTTAATTAAGTTTTTCTTAAGTAGCCTAGATCACAAAGAATACCATGTCCAAGTCTGTACAAGTGCCCCAGTACTGTCCAACACCGGTTTGCCACAGTTTGATCAATAGCAGGATTTTACTACTTTCATGGACAGGGAGCTGGTTCTCTTGGTTACCCAGCTCTACTCAGCTGGATGAAAAGTAGTAGAAGGCGCCTATAGTTTTGCCAAAATACGTTTTGTACAGCCGTATAGAATACACAGGCAAATCCATTTGACTAGGCTGTCTTGATTTGCTAATAGATCCTTCCCTTGCGCCTCTTATTCCGATCAGGTGACGTCACCATCAGTAGCCACTCCCTCTTGCGACTTCTCTACATTGGAGCTCGACATGGCGGATCCAGCTGTTGCCGTGCTCTGGTGCCGCTCCATGCCGGAGAAGTCGGCCCCAGCGAGATCGCCCAGAGCAGGAAGAGGAAACATTCTGGATGTCGCTGATGCCTTCCACCGCGCTCGCCATGGACTGCGCCCTCTGTCGAATAGGTGACATGCGCCGCTGGATGTGCGCTTCTCATGTGCCCATCTGTTATCAGCATCCTATTTCTAGTTGATACCAATAGGCGCATCAATCCCACACCCTCCTGTCAGCTCAATTAAACGCGATTTTTAATTGTCAATATTTGTTAGACACGTATTTTGGCCTGTGCTCGTATACAATTTTATATTGATTTTTCCTTAAAATGTCGGCACAGTTGCACGAATATGATCGAACCCACCCACTACTTTTCTTCTGGGCGTATGATTAGAACATAATAATGTTGGCTGCCTGGAGACGAAAACTACACTTGCAGCTCATCCTCTGAAGCACTAAAAACTATGGACAGCTGTTACTGATCGAACTAGTAGCATCTTCCCTCTTGCCTCTCATGCGTACCACGTTGCAACGTCTTCCAAAGTCTTAGACATTCTCTCACGTCCTAATACTAAGTAGGATCCTTGGGTTTGAAGTGTTAGAGAATGGAGCAATATATAGAGGTGTCGTATGACACAACGGTGCCTCTACGTCTTTTTGGCTTGATCATTGGCTACCCTCCGGACCTCTAGCTACAACCTACAATGCTCTTTTTACGCACACTACTAGGCCCAACATTTCAGTTCAGCAAGTTTTTGATGAAGGTTTTGAATTGCACCTTAAGCCTCGACTAACTCATGTTGCTAGTGAGCAGCAGTCCTCTCTTCTATCTGTTTTGCAGACTATTCAGCTTGACGACAACCATGATGTGCGACGAATGGCTGGCTCCCTGAAACCTTTCTCCGTTAAAGAAGCCTACCACAAATTAGCAACAACAGGAACCCAAGACCCCAATGCCGACTACATCTGGAACTCTTTTGTGCCCAACAAAGTCAGAATTTTCGCATGGTTATTTTTCAATGAGCGAGTCAAGACAAAGGCTCACCTACATCATCGCAACATTTCAGAGTCAGATTTGTGTGAGCGTTGCATGGCTGCACCGGAAACTCAATCGCATCTGTTCTTCCAATGTGCCCTGAGCTCTACAGTGTGGCAATGTTTAGGACTATCAGCAGCTTGCCACACGCCGCTGCAGGAGCTATGGTCCCTTCGTCCTCCTACCATGATGAATGGCTCTCCGCACGTGTGGCTTTCGATTCTCATGATACTACTATGGAAGGTTTGGAATGGTCGAAACCACCATATTTTCCAGGGCAACCCTTTCTCTCCACGACGTGTAATCAACTCTGCTGTTAGTGACATTAAATTGTGGAGCCACCGTTGCAATAGGCGACATCGCCAATCTGTGATGGCTTGGGCTTCATATCTTGAACACTGTAACTCTTCCTCTCACACCGCTGGTGTGAACCTTTGAATGAAATTCAGGTGGGGTTTAAACCCCCCCGTTGTTTGTTCAAAAAAAAAAAAATATAAGATTCTGGCTGCGAATGTACTATCCCATTAATTCTTCCTTTTACTGCATCTCAATTGTCATATGGCAAATTACGTCTTACCAGAAAATTGGCCTCCCAAAAATATTGTAATAATATTAATCTTGTCCTTTTGAAAAAGTCCGCTAATTTATTAATTAGACCTGTATTGTCAGCTAGATTTATTTATCTTGAGTTTGTGAAAATATAACAAGGTAGTATGCTAGAATTTTGTTCTGCTTATTTTAGCTTTCTAGTTCATTATGAGAATCTTGTCAAATAAGATGCTGCAGAGTTTTGGTGTTGGCGCAGCTTATGTATGGAGAAGTTGAGAAATAAGTTGTCCTAAACAGGGCCTAAGTTAAAAAAAAGAACATGTGAAGGGGATTTGTTACTCGGCAGTTATAAATAAACCAAACGTAATATGGTTAACCAAATTCAACGATTTGAGTAAAAAAAATAAATGGTCAGCCTCTCGGTACAGATGTAGTATCTGTTTATATGCGTACACATTCACTCACACCACAACACACACCTACACCCACCCACGCACACGAGCAGCCCTACAACTACACACAACGTCGACGACTGCGTCTTTTGAGAAATCACCAGAAACCTTCAGGCTCCATTCCCTTTGTCGCATCACGCGTAGAGAGGCACCTGAAATTATTTAGCAGGGAATAAATCCTTTAGGTGAGGCACCCGGGTGAGTATCAGCACTCGAACCCGGGTGGGCGCACACGCTCAGCTGACCAACCGATCGAGCCCAGCTTGGTTCTCAAAAAAAATCACAGAAGTTGGTTCAAGTATGATGACTGAATAAGCTACTTGATATTTTGTTCTGAAATTGCTGGTACATTCATCCAAGGTACGTTAGTTATTATTTTCCATCTACGAGCAAGGTTACCTGCCAACTGATCTTGGGCCTGAATCGACTCGTTCAGTTTTATATACTGCACTTTGGCTAAGTAAATGAACAAAGTACGGACACAGTAGCAAAGCTAGAGCCCCGAGCATCCACAATACGCACCACCACCAACACTCCTAGGTCATGTCTAACCCGATCGTGATGCTTCTTCTAACAAGACGCACTTAATGAAATACATGTACAACCACAATAGATCTTGAGCATTCGAGTCACCTTTTCCCTTGTGCCTCCTATTCCATCAGTGTATGGCTGAGACGTCCAAGCCGTTCCCTCCCCTTTCCTTGCTCACATCTTGAGCTGTTCTTTAATTATTTATAGAATATTGAGTGCAACTGCGACAACAATCCATTATATATAGTGCGTGGTACTAAAGGTAGTGATAATTGAAACTGATCTGGTAGCTGCGCATATAATATCGTCATGCATTTAGTTTCTCTTGTTGTACGTCAAACAATATGAAACATTCTAGGTATAGCAATCCAATCACATCCATGTGATAATATTTCAATGTAAATGGCTATGTAACTTTATGCCTTGTTTGTTTTCCACTCAGATTATATAATCTGAGAGAGAGCAACTTATATATAAACTGAGGGATATTAGCTTATTAATCTGAATTGTTATGATCTGGACTTGTTTGGTTTGGCTTATAAATTATAAGACGAATAATATAATCTGGGTGACAAACAAACATGCTTCAGTTTAAGACTCCATGTTTGGGAAGGACGTAAGTGATTCAAAAGTAATCCAGATGCTCGTAGTCACTAAACTTATAGGTTGGAATGAAATTCCCCTTTTCTTTTAAAAAAAAAGTAGTCACAAATCCTCTAAAAATAAAATTCATGTTTAATACTTTTTCTCCAGGGGTGTGTTTGGCAGGGTTTATTGGCTTTATCTTATGCATACTGCTACAATGTGTTTTCCTGTAGCTATAGAGCTATAAGTCAAGAAAAGTCAAAATATTGGGTTTTTTTAGAGTGAAATGCACCCGGGGTACATAAACTATTTAGAGATGGTCGTCTAGGTACATAAACTCCTAAATTGACCGTCTATGTCCGCAAATTATTTAAGAGTGGTCATCAAGGTACATAAATTTCTAAAGTAACCATTTAGGTCTACAAACTAATTATGTTGTAGCTGTCCAGGTCCAAAATCCTTCATCCGTGAAAAAATTTCTATGTGAAAATGCCACCGTGGTCACTTTCTATGTGCATGAGAAAATCCTGGTGGTGAAAAAATGCAAAAAGGAGACCCTAGCTGACAATCGAGAGGTAAGGCGGTGATAGGGAGGCACCGACCTAGCAAAGGAGGCGAAAGGCTCTCGCTCGATCCTGCTGCCGAGCGGAATTGACAGTCATGCAGCAGGTTGCCACAATTTTCCTCACATATCGGCGCCTCGCCTCCCGTAAGGTTTTGGACCTGGCTAGCTACAACATAATTGGTTTGTGGACCTAACTGGTTAGATGGGAGTTTATGTACCTAGACAACTATTCCTAAATAGTTTATGGACCTAGATGGTCACTTTAAAAGTTTATGTACCTAGATAACCATCCCTAAATAGTTTATGTATCCCGGGTGCATTTCACTTTTTTTTTTTACTTATAGCTTTCCTGAATAGTGTTTTTTACTATAGCAACAGTATCAAAAATTACATAAATCGGTGACGCATAATCAACCATAAGCCTTGTCAAACCCACCTTAGGAGTTTTCTAAGGACATTTTGAGCGGATATGGTTTGTTTTTTTTGGGGGATTTTGAGCGGATAGGTGTCTGGATTTCCTCCTTAAAAAAAAGTATCTGGATTTTTCTCACATGTCCTTAGGTGGAATCGACCGGCCCAGTTCTTTTTGCTGACTCGGACTCGGACGACGGCCCACGACTCTAATACTGTCTTCTTTCTCGTGTGGGTGTGGCTAGGGTGTGGCCCATCGCTTTCGTCTGTATCTCACGCGAATAAGCGATTCGTCGCCACCAACGCCGACGAGTAGTTTAAAAAAAAAAAAAAAAAAAAACGCCGACGAGTCCTCCGGCGAAGCCCACTGCCGCCGGAAGTGAGAGTGAAGCTGCAGTTTGTGTTCGCCCCAAGCCCCACTCCGTCACCGCCGGGGCCGCGCCTCGTCGCGGGCTCCTGGCACCCGCAGCCTCGTCCGATCCGGCGCCCGAAAATTTTTCTTTACCGCGCCTCCCATCCATCCTCTTCCCGTGAGGAAACTCCCCTCGCGGGAATCCGCCCCGTCGCCGCCCTCGCGGAAACGCCCGTCGCCTCTTCGCTTTCCAATCACGGCTCTCTCTCCTCCCCTTCCCCATCCTCCGCCCCCTCCCCAAATCCTAGCCCATCACGGTGGCACCCGCCGCCTACCCTCCTACTAGAGGCTTCGAGAGTACGAAGGCGCGGAGGAAGCGATGGGGTCCGTGGATCTGATTGCTTCCTGCCAAGACTCCATCCGCCAGGTCAGATCTCTACGCGACTCCGTACTGATTGATTATTCGTTTTTAGTTTTTCCAATGCAATCTGACATAAGATTTTAGCTAGTTTCAATGGATTGAAGCGTCAGGTGTGATTTTTGTTTTCTCGTTTTGTTCCTAGCCCTGCGAATTTCCTCTGTGCTGAAAGTATCTGACTAATGTGTTTTCCTGAAGCAGTAATAATAACCGGTTAAAAGAGTCATCTTTTGCTCCCCCTCTGAAAAGCAGTAATAATAACCATGCCATGTTAGGATGCCTCTATTTAGCTTCAGAACTCCTGTATATTTGTCTTCCGTAACTGTAATCAGCCCAATTTGTGAGTGATGACTAGACTTACTTATGTAAAGGATTTTGCATGCCGAAATATCTTCATTTCAGCTTTGAACATTGAATTCCGTTTATTTGTTTGTGGAGGATGCAGATTGGAGACGAGATTTCAGAATCAATACTGTACATCGATGCTGGCACCCTGGAAGCGTTTCAGTTCATAGGGGCATTCCCTCTGCTTCTTGAACTTGGTGCTCGTGCTGTTTGCAGCTTGGAGAATGCGTCTCCTCTTGATGCTGTGAGATTCTGCCACTACCTTGCCACAACTTTTTTTTTTGAGGTCTTGCCATAACAAATTAAGGAAATACTAGTTTTCGTACTTTACAATAGGTGAAGTATGTAGGAGTACATTTTATTGCGGAACTAAATGCATCAACTTCTGGGCACCAAAGCTCAAGAAAAGGAATTCATATCTAGGACAGATGCTGGTAAAGGTTAGGAAGCATCCGGAATTAGATTTCTGGATGGAGTTTACTAATCTGAGTAAGTTGACCCTGAATAGAGATGAAGTTCTGTCAATTATATGAAATATCGCTTGCATAAGGGAATTAATCTTTTCACTGCATTCGCTTTTATTGAGCACTCAAAGCTGAAGAGAGAGTCCTTTTTCTGATAATGGTATATAGTATGATTATGATGTAATATTTTCCCAGTTTTGCTTGTAGCTTTCGTACTTAATGACTGTCCTGGAATGCACTATAAAAAAACCCCGACCCAAGGGAGTAAGTTTACGGAAGGCATTGCATTTAATAAGATTGAGAAAAGGCTCTGAAGCCGCCTTGTCCAGGGTGCCTATCGCTCCTCAAACGCTAACACACAGCAAGGGACTTTCTTTCTTAGAACCCGGGTTCGAGCCCTAGTTGGTAGCCTCACAACTGGAGGTCATACCGCCACACTATCAGCATGTTCTCGTTATACAGCTAAATGCTTTGCCTGCAACTGAAAGATTTTCTATATATATAACAGAGATAAATAGGGGCATCTTCCAGTATTAATCTCGCATAATTGTCTGTATCCATGTATCTCTTCTGTTCAGCACTTCCCATGAGCATTCAGGTCTGATACTATTCTTGTTAGGTATTGTTTGTGTATGAAACCAGGTTTTGTGTGGTTTTTCTAAGTTAAGAAAGAATTTTGACAGAGGGTCTTTTTGTGCCCTGAATTCGCTATTTTCTCCTTTTAATTTTACCCATTTACACTTTATATTCTGTGTTTTGCAGGCTGCTGACTGTAACTCAAGTTTTTTGTATCCAGCAAGCAAGATTGTGGTGATTACATCATGCCTTCTTAGTGATGCACATCGGTATATTCTGCGATGCCTGGGCAACCATGTATCTGTTTCACATTGTACAGTACTGACAGCTGTTTCTGAGGTACTTCACCCTTGCAACGACATATTCATTTTTACGAGAAACACTGGTACAGTGTGTTACTGTTATTTGTGACATCTAGATGCTTCTGAAGTTTTTGGATATTCTGCCTACTAATAGAAAATTCCCTATGGTATAAGCTGTGAAGTTTGTAATTCACATCCACAAAAAATTAAAAAATAACATTTTTGTTTCCATCAAATTATGCAGGCAGCAGTTAGCACATTCTCTGTATGAATTGTTTGTAATTTTTCTTCTACTATGTTGTGCGCAGCAGATTACATGTCCCATAATGCAAATTTTGTCCAGTTCACTGTTTTTGAATTGAATGAGTAAACTGGAGTACAATATTTTCTTTGAAATACTCAGTAACTTCATTGTTTTGGTAAGAAGGATTTTTCCTTTTTTTTTGCAGATTGGCCATTCAGCGTATGTTGACTCTCCACTTGGGCCAGATGCTTTCCGCGAGTACGAGACCTTACTCATTCAGGATCATGAGGAACTTTTTAAGAAGCATGAGAAGTTAGACAAAAATAAAGATAATCATGACATGGAGACTGATTTCACTTCAGATGTTGATACTAAGTTGGGTTCTGGGGTGCATTACGGCACTAATTCTGAATTGAGCCCAACAAAAAGGACTTTATTTGATGATGACTTAGGCCAGGTAGAAGGAAGAGAAAGGAGGTTCTCTGTAACTGTGTCTCATTTTCCGATGATTTTCTCTCCCATTTCGTCAAGGACTTTTGTTTTGCCTTCCGAAGGCATAATTGCTGACTCATACCTGTCAAATCCTCATGAAGATTCCCTTGGCCCTGGTCTACCATCGATATCTGCTGGTAAACCTTTTGACAGTGATGAGGTACCTCCAGGAGTGACATTGACTGCTCAGTTTCTGTACCATTTGGCCAATAAGGTAATGACTACCACAGAGAAGATTCTAGTACCTACTGAATTTAATCTATGCTTTTAAGGCTACAACTCTTCTTTGTTAAATCACTGTTTTCCATTGCCAATTGTATGTAGATGGACCTAAAGCTCGATATATTTTCATTCGGTGATACATCAAAGGCCATTGGGAAGCTGATGATGGACATGTCAAGTTTATACGATGTTGGTCGCAATAAGAGATCTGCTGGTCTACTTATCATAGATCGTACAGTTGATCTTCTAACTCCTTGCATCCATGGTGACTCATTCCTTGATAGGATGCTGTCGTCATTGCCACGCAAGGGAAGAATGTCATCCTACTGTGCCGCAAAAAATCCACAAACTCCAAGCAAGCATGCTGAAGCTACCATTAAACGTTCCCCACTGGATTTTAAGATTCCCTTTCGGACGGTCTTTAGCAATGAAGAAACCAAGAGCAGGACCAACATGTTGTCTGAAAGTATGATGTCATTTGTTTCTGGATGGAACTCTGGGGAGGTTGATTCTGAAGTTAGCTGGCTACCTGATTATGCTGATAACGTAGATGATGACAAACTTGGAAGTCAGCCTGGCACCATAAATGGTTCCTTCCTATCTAATAATGCTGGAGTGCGCTACTTAGAAGCATTATTAGATAGAGGAGCAAAAGACGGGCTAATGCTGATTAAGAAATGGCTTGTCGAAGCTTTGCAGCATGAGAAGCTATCCTTTGCATCTAAAGGTCGTCAAGGAGTGGCTTCTGTTTCCGAGCTTCGTTCTATGGTGCAAATGCTCTCTCGGGATCAGTTGTCCTTGTTAAAAAATAGAGGAGTTATTCAGTTAGCACTAGCTGCCGAAATGGCTCTCCAAGAGCCTCAAAGTTCTCGCTGGGATGCATTTACAAGTGCCGAGAGAATATTGAGTGTTACATCTGCAGAGACGACTCAAAGTCTTGCCAGTGAACTTCGTGATTTCATCAACACTAGCACTTCAGTGGAATCTCATAAACTAGCCAGTGCAGTGGAGTCTTCACAAGGTCTTCTTAGTTTCCAGGATGTGTTACTTCTAACAGTTATTGGTTATATTTTGGCTGGTGAAAATTTCCCTACATCTATTGCTGGTGGTCCTTTCTCTTGGGAAGACGAGCGTTCTCTAAAGGATGTTGTGGTGGATTCTATTCTTGAGCGACCATCATCTGTAAAATTGCGTTTCCTTGATGGCCTGGATAATGAACTTGTAGCTAAAGTTGGATCCAAAGACGGCAACAGAAATACCAAGGACTCTACTGAGCCAGCATCCAGTACTGATGATTTTGATGACGAATGGGGTAATTGGGATGACGATGATAATACTGATCAAAAGGCAGATGCTTATGGGGATATGCAACTTAAGTTGGAAGTGCGAGATAGGGTTGATCAACTTTTCAAATTCTTTCACAAATTGTCCAGTATGAGGTTAAGAAATCAAGCTCTTGGAGAAGGTCTAGCAGCATTGAGTAGATTTGAGACTGATAGCTACTCAAGGAAAGGTTTGCTTTATAAGTTGCTATTAGCTCTCTTGTCGAGGCTTGATGTACCTGGCCTCGAATATCATTCATCAGCTGTTGGTCGTTTATTCAAAAGTGGATTAGGTAGATTTGGGCTTGGACAGGTGGGTTTCTCATTTTTTCTTTAGTTTTACTTGGTTGTGCTGTCTTTTTTTTTCTTAAATGTTTTGATTGGCTTTCTCTAACTATTGTTTCTTATGCAGTCGAAACCAAGCTTTGGTGATCAAAGTGTTCTTATTGTTTTTGTCGTGGGTGGTATTAATACTCTTGAGGTACACTCTTTTTTTTCCCCAGTTATTCAATGATTTCAATCATATCATGATTGTTTCTCCAATAATTTTTGGTGCTTACATGCATATTTGATTTCCATTCCGGACAATGATGAATCCACCCCCTATTTTAGTATCACTGAAAAGCCAGGATTCGAATGATATTGTAATCAATTGGCTATCCATTATAACTTTTTTCTTTACTATTATGAAATTTATCTTTTTTATTGAACTTTGAAACATGCAGCTTAGTCCACTGCTCCTGGAAATTGTAGATTTGTGTATACATCAGTCTTCGTTACTGCTATTTTGACAAGCTTGTGTATTTATATGCACCGTTTTATCTGCCCCATACAATCTAAAAAATTCTTCTCTTTTGAAGCCCTAGTTATCAGATCAGACAGTAATTGTGTTATATCGAACAGAATTGTAAATAGTTTCCTAACAGATCAAATGGTCTCTTTGCAAGGTCCGGGAAGTCATGAATGCAATCTCTGAGAGCAGCAGACCAGATGTGGAGCTTATTCTTGGTGGTACAACCCTTCTCACTCCAGATGACATGTTTCAGTTGATGTTGGGCTCATCGGACTTTTCTTAGGCTCAACCTTTATACTTGAGAAGCCTACTGCATTGAGCCCATATTATGCATCTGAATTAAGACTCCCAAAGAACTAACAATTGTCTGGTAGTAGTAAATTTTAGTGCCTGGTGGTGCAAAATGTTCAGATTCTGAAGAATTTATTGTTGATACTACCAGAGAAGTTAAATATTCATAAGAATCCTCGGGCTTTGTTAGTAGAAGAGGCTGCAAGATGTAGCATTACTCTTCATAGGATAGCAGTTGGCAATAAAAGCTTTTGCAATAATCTTCAGGGAATGCACATATTTGCTGGAAGCTATGAAAAACAGTGCGTGCTTTACTGACTCAATGACCGGCATACATTCATTTTAAGACATCAATAGGTAGATAACAAAGTCTGAATTGATCTGCTAACTGTACACTTGGAACAATATGAACTTTGTAAATGGTTTTCAGCTGTTTTTTTTTTGGGAATAATGGTTTTCAGGTGTTGGTATAGTGACTAGCATGTAAATCAGTGTATGTTATGTGGTTTTGATTATTTATTTTTTTGAGATTGTGAAACTGAAAAATATATCTATGTTGAATAATAAAAAAAAAGTGTACCATTGTTAAAGATTTGACCAAATCATCTCCTCGGGCTGTTATTTAGTCGCTCTGACTGCCAAGTCCTTAAGTGAGCCTAGGACGGGGAAACAAGTCTTTGTGATTGATGTACATGGCTCATGGATATCTTTTAACACTCTGTTTTCACTCATGTAGTAGTTCTGATACTCATTGGCTAATCTGAAAAAAAATATTATAAAAATTAAAAAAGCTTGTTATATATCTTCTGCAAGGAAACATTTTGCTGTTGGATCTACCTGACTATTTCTGTCATGTTCCTGAAAGTTACTGCTTGTGACCTTTGTTATAATAGCTATACTAATGGGTTCAATTTCTATCACAAATCGAAAAAAATCTTATCATATAGATTTACATTGTGATTGAACATCCAAATTGATTTCTAATTTGTAAAAAGATATGAATGTTCACGGTAGTATCAATCCGCAACATAATGGCAACATTTTCTTCAGCCTACTATTAATATCCTGGATCTTGTATTATTGGCAGTTAGTCTGTGGAGAATCTTGGGGTCACATCTTTATCAATAATCTCACCATACATGATGCATGGACACATTGGACCTTCAATTATTGCTAGTACAAAGAACCGAAAAAGGCACAGATGGTTACACGTGCTACTAGAAATAAGGAAGCCACTGATCGTGGTTCTCCAGATCTGATGTTTGACATGAGTGTTGCTTAGCCACCCTGACCTGCAGTGTCAGGTTTGACATATGCTAGTGTTTTAGCATTGCTGGGCTTCCACAGGCTTGTGTTTCATCTGCTTGGCCTTAGCAGCTGATTCAGGGATAATTAGTGACCTATGCTTGTCCTTGCCTGCCTGTTTGGTACTGATTCACTGTCTGTCCATGGAATGGTAGACATGTCCGGAACTGAATGATTCCCATGCATGGTCCTGGATAGATGGGTGTCTTCTTGCTCGTGCTGTCTCTGCTATGCACATTTGGTTTACCTTTTTTTTTTTTAATTCTTGGTCTCTATTTCATTATGTGCTCAGAAGAAATTTATTAGTGTGAGAGATATATCCTTCCTGACAACAAAAAGAATGACTGAACCTGAAAACCCCGGCAGCACCGTTATCCTGGTACATACTGCAATGCCAGTATGCTGCAAGTTAGCATCACTCTATTGCATTTGTCCTAGCTTCCACAAGTGTCATTCTCTCTTAGACCATTATAGCACAGCAGGATCATCTAGCGTCAGGATTTCTGGCTGAAGTCGGTGAAGAGGTGGAGCATGATTCATTATTTGTAAAACTGCTGCCTCTTAGCACATTGCAACAGGAAACTCACCAGAAATCATTCAGTGGTGCTGTCGTCGTAGTGCTGGGGCACCAAGATTCAAGACAAGATGTTCTGGATTCTGCAAGATCTCTTCCCATTCCTGCGTCCGCACTTTTGCACCCGTCCGTATACCTTGCTCTCCCAATGATCCCTGTCTCCGGACCCCCGCCCGCCGGAAGCGGAGAAGAAGGCGACGCCCTGCTACGGACACCGAGGCTAGTCCACGGCTACGGGAGCTGCCGGCGCGTGACCCGTGGACTTGTCCGTGCACATTAACTGGATGCTACTACATGGCGACAGACGAGCTGGAAGTACAGACAGCTGAATGAGGTTTGGCCGCTCTCTCTTGGCCCCTTTTGCTTCAAAGCTGGCCATGGAGCCATGGTGCTGTGTGGCAGGCCCATACCAGCACATGCCGTGGAAACCTTGGCGTCCCGTTTCCATGATCTGTTGTCATCTAGTTGTTAGCAAGTTTGCACTGGATGGATTGAGCAGTCCCTGTGAACTGTGCACGTGCTGACTGAACTATTCAGAGTACGTGGGTTAGCAGATAGTAGTACTGTTCTGAATGTTGGTTGTTAACTTGTTATATGCTTCTTGATTTTGCAAAAATCGTATTAGTTGTACAGTAAATCTTTGCCAAGCTGCCAGGAATTTTCATGGGCAGTTTCACTTCATCATTGATATTGGAAGCTCTCCAACATGCATGTGCCTGATGCTTTTCGGCAACCGTCAATCGGTCTAAGAAATGGCCAGTCTGAACTTCTCTTTGCACATACATTTCTTGCAGGTAAACCAGATGAACTAAAATTTTCTGGCCAAGTAGTTCATTTGAGATTTCAGGGCCATGCATGAGACATCGTTCCTAGAGCCAGTCAGACATTAGGATTCTTGATCTGAAGGTAATACATATCCTAGGCTACAAACATATCCTGAATTCTTACCGTGGATCCAAACTCCAAAGTCGTCATCATGAAACCACATGAGATCAATTCACTTGTTTAGTCCTGAATCTTCTTTGTACTGCCTAGCAACACACATCATGGCTTTACAGGACCAGATGCATCTGGTCTCTCCTCCAAACTAGTCCTTTCTTCGCAACAAAGCCAAGGACCACGCACCACAATCACCTTTCTAGCGTGCAGCCACACACTCAGTTCCGGTTGATCTTTCTACAGTAGCTCTTTTTTAATTTGTAGGGACCAAATGGTGGACCATAAACTGCATGATGCATGTTCTTCCGCCTATCCTACAAAGTTCAAGGCATGCATACACATTTGCCGCGTGTATACCGAAGACTTTACAAGTGCACATCTGCTTTGTGAGATTACAGTTAATTGCCATATGGGGTCATCACTTTTGGAGTTTTGTTAATGTCCGAAGCAAACCAGACATTTCCTCCGGAAAAGGAACAAACATAAATTGAGGTCCAAATATGGTAGTGCTATATTGCAACTATGAGTATGTGGACTGTGGATGATAGGATATGACACAGTTTGCAATCCATTTCTTTCCACTATTAATTAAGAACCTCAAACAATTCAATATGGTATACAACCTCCGCCCCAAAACAAACGACACTTTAGTTTTGTTCTAAGTCAAACCATTCTAACTTTGACCAAGCTTATATACAAAAAAGTGTCAACATTTTTTATACCGTACAAGTATATCATTAGATTCATCTTGAAATATATTTTCATCTTATACCTATTTGATGTCATAGATATTGATATTATTGGAAATAAACTTGGTCAAACTTAAGATTGATTTGACTTAGGACAAACCTAAAGTGTCATTTGTTTTGGGACGGAGGGAGTAGCAATTAAGCATGACCATAAGCTAGCCAAGATCGTTTCTCTACAGGGAAACCAAACCAGATGGAAAAACAAAAGAGGAAACGAAGGAGAGATAGTGCCATTGCAAGTATGCGTATGTGTAATGTGGACGATAGGATATGACACAGCTTGCAATCCATTTCTGTCCAGTACTAATTAAGAACCTCAAACAAATCAGTAATTAAGGTGTAGAAAATTAAACACGTCGGTCCATAGGCAAAGCATGATTGTTTGTCCACAAGGAAACCAAACGAGATGGAAAAACGAAAGAGGAAACGAAGGAGAGAACCGAAAAGCATTTAGAGACAAACATCTTAATTTGTACTAATAGAGAGATGATTAATTCGACAGATATGTAATGTGAGATACATGCATACATATACATACAGCACACGATCGATACAAATTTGGACGGCATCTCACGCCGTCGACACGGAACAAGCTCTGCTTATAGTAATGTTTTTAATCTCTCTAATAGCATACATGTTTCCTCAAGAAATAATCAAGCCATGCATGCAATGCAATTAACCAAAGCTGTTCATCAGTGATCAGTGCTTTGTCGGCGGGCACTGGTAGCACTTGGTGAAGAGGCCAAAGGTGTTGACCTGCCTGACAAAGTTGACGGTGCTGGCCCACCCGCCGAACCCGAACCCGACGACGAGCACCCACGCGACGACGAAGCAGTTGACGGCGAACATCCCAGGCCACCCTCCCACCCCGCGCGGCGGCCGCTCGACGGCGTTCTCCCTGGCCGCCGGCGGCGCGAAGGTCGCCATGTGCGCGAGCGCCGGGATGATGTAGACGGTGAAGCTGACGAGGAGGGAGCCCACGGTGGAGTTGATGGGCCCGAAGAACGGGAAGATGACGGCGAGGAACCAGATCGGGAGAACGACGGGGAGGCGCGCGGCGGCGCGGAGGAGCATGCGGCCGCCGCCGGAGTCGTGCACGCCGACGAGCTTCTCCCAGACGAAGTAGAGCGGGGTGCAGGCGAAGCCGAAGGTGATGAACTGGTGGATGAGCATGAGCACGACCGCGGCGTCGCGGAAGGGCGTGCGCGGGAGGAGGGAGAAGGCGTTAGAGTGGTCGAGGAGCGTGTCGCCGAAGGCCCAGTACATGGCGGACGCTGATGGTAGTGTTAGCGTGAGGACGTAGAGTGTGGCGGCTAGGTAGATGAGCTTGAACTTTTGTGGCTTCCACATCGCGTGCATGATCTCCCTGCAGCAGAAGTATCACAAATCATCATCATCAGTTTCGTGCAATGTTAATTGACACGTCATCACCAGAACTTGATCTGTGTGAACTCGATCTGGGCTGCTTCTGAAGAGCAAACAATTATTCTGTGAAGAGAGCTAGCTAGCTAGCTAGGCTGGCTTACACTGTGACAGCATGGCCTCCAAAAGTGTAGAGGATGTTGGTGGCCCCGGTGAAGTAGAGCACCATCTTGCTTGGCCCCGAGTGAGTCACTCCCTCCACCTGCAATCATTTTGTTCCATTAGACCCATGATCAAGTATCATGAATGAAAAGTGTAAGATGAGAAGAAAGGTAATTAATCGTGTATAACAAACACATGATATGCGTACTGACCTGTCCGTGCGCGATGGCGGCAATGGTGAGGTACCATGCGGTGTAGGTGGTCATGAGCAGGCCGAGGAATGACCAGATCCGGTAGTTGTGGAAGGAGGGGATGAACACCGTGGTAGCGCAGCAGGCGCCGAAGATGTACGTCCACGTCCGCTTGTCGTACTTGTCGTTGATGTAGTAGATGTTGCTATCGTCCAACAGTGCATAAACACATACACAAAGATCAGTCATTTTTGGAAAGATCCACAAGATAAACAAATGCAACTACTAAATTAATTACTAATAAAAGATATTTTGTTACTTAGATGGAGGACGATCGATATGTGTGCGTGAACGGATGATTACCTTGCACATGCGATGAGCTGGATGACCGATCCGAAGAGGAGGAAAGTACAGTTGAAGAAAAGGCCGATGTTCCTCCAGTGCTTGCCCAGCAGCCCATCAAGAACTTCAAACCACTGTTCCATAATGCATTACATCAAATTAACAATCAAAGATTGATTTGATGGACGTGCTGAATTTGTACTGGTTGTACTTCTTAGAAAAGTGTAATTCAGGAGAAGTAAATCAAGAACACGCTAACAAAATGTACCTGGATGACATGATTCCTGAAGTCGACCTTCTCTCGCTCCTTCCTGGTACGGTACTCGACGTAGAGGACGCTGATGAGATACGCCGTCCAGCTGCCCATGAGGCCGTAGAAGAGCTGGAAGACGATGCCGGACGCCATGCCCAGCTGCGAGAAGGAGTAGGGCAGCGTCAGCAGCACCTGCGCCACCTGGTTCGACGCGCAGCTGAACCACGCGTCGTACACCGACCCGCCGTGCCAGAACAGGCTTGAAAGGGCCTTCCCCTTGGACGACGACGAAGACGCCGCCGCTGTCCCGGCCTCCTCGCCGGCGCCGGCGCCGCCGCTTTCCCTCTCCATCTCCATGTAGTTCCCTGCCACGATCGTCTCCACCTTCTCCGACGCCATCCTCTCTTCTCTGACACTAGCTACCTTCTTCCTAGCTTGCCGACTCACTCGTTGCTCTGACACTGCCGGCTATGCTATATAGCTCTGCCGCGGCGACCAATAAGCTAAGAAAGAAAGCGGGAAAAGAAAATAAACAAAATCATGTGTTATTCTGTGGTGTGTCGTGATGGGTGCATGCATGGGTGGGGCAGCGCACGAGCGGCCTGGCCCATGCACCGGCTCACACGCAACTTCTGATATCTTTCTTCTCACAGTGTTCTTTTTTTCTCTTTAATTTCTTTTTCTTTGGCGTGTATATATATTATAGGAAGGATCTAGTTAGCAAGTACAGAGTATAGACTGTGACTGTTCGCTCCTGGCTGTAGCTAGAGCCTAAGTACAATAGTATACATACTATCCACTCGTGGGGAGTGATCTACAGTTGATAGGATGGTGAGGTAGAGATATGGCAAGTGTATCCAACAAAATGTGCAATCACAATGTAAACTGGACGGACGTTGTTGGAGCTTAGCAGTGGCCCATGCATGCAAAGTTGGCGCATCCATGGATGGCATGTCCCAGCAAAATTCATTATTGGTTGATCTTGGAGAGGCGATTGTCACTGACTGCAAACAACAAGCTAGTTTAATTTCTATAAGATTTAGTCTAAGCTAATTCGTTAACAAAATACAGTAGTACGTAGTACAGCATGAAGTGAATTATATTACAGGATCCACCAGCACATGCTTGCTCGACTGACACTACGGGAAACCAGGGGTATGCCGAGCGCCCGACCTTTTGCCGACGGCCTTTTGTCGGGCGCTCGGCAAACCTGAGATTTGCCGAGAGCCAGCCCCGCGACTCTCGGCAAAAACTAAGCCCTCGGCAAAACAAATGTTTGCCGAGAGCCAGATGTCGGGGCTCTCGACAAATAGGAAACACCCGGCAAATCCCACTGTTTGCCGAGAGTCACCCCCCTGGCTCTCGGCAAACGTAGCACGTGCCTCGCACATGCCCCGTCCGTAAGAAAATCAAATGGGGCCGTCAACATTTGCCGGACGCCAAACTTTTGCCGACGGTTTTGGATCGAGCCCTCGGCAAACTTTGGAAATATCACCCCCGCACGGCGCATCTCTCTTCTCTCTTCCTCCCTTATCCTCTTCTTCCCCCGCGCCACCTCTTCCTCCACTTTCACCAAACCGCGCCGCCGCCGCATCCACCGTGCCACCCCGCGCCGCCGCAGCCGCCTCACTCGCGCAACCCGGGCCTCCTCCTCCTCCTCCCCCAAGCAACCCCGCGCGACCCCGCGCCGCCAACACCTTCGTCCTCACCGGCTCCGACGACCCCGCCCCCATCCTCCTCCCCGAGCACGGCGACCCCGCACCCGTCGCCGGCGTCCCGAGCCCGGCGACCCCGTCCCGGCCCCCGACGCTCGCTCCCCCTCCTCCGCCACCACCAACTCCGGCCCGGCTGGGCTCCAGCCCGGGGCTCCCGACGCCGGGCCCAGCCACCCGAGGTGAGTTTCTTCTCTCTTTTTTTCTCCTTTTTTTCTGTATTTTCCAATATGCAATTATTGCTTGGAATGGAATGTTTGGAATGAAATGGAATTGAATTGCTTTGTATGCATATTGGTAAAATTGAATTGTATGAAATGGAATAAAATGTGGTGGTCTGAATTGAATTGCTTTGTATGAAAAATAAATTTGAATTGCTGTATATGCAAATTTTAGGTCACATTGAATGTGAAAATGTATGAAAATGATGAAAGTATATGTTGATAGTACAGGCTTGCCTTGTTTCTTCAATTCTTTGTATGTTATGAAATGCTTGCAACATGATGGATTTGCAATTTGACCGGTAATTGAGAAATGCTTGTGTGTTGATAGTAATAGTTAGTTAGCTAATTTTACTTAGCAATTTTAGTTTCATATGTAGTTAGTTATCCAATTGAGTAAGATTTTACTCTAGTTACACATCAATCTTATTTTGCAGGAGAAGAGGCACCAACTGATGGCGCATTTCAACTACGAAAACCTCGTGATCTTTGATGAGGATGAGGTCGACTACCATGATGACCGTTGGATAGGCCTCGTAATAGTTATGAAGACCCATAGGCCATATGACTTCGAGCGCTCGACGATACAAGATTCCTTACGTCGCCATACTGGTGTGCATCTTGAGCTAGACCAGATCGCCCGGTACCTTAATGATTATGTGCTACTAACCCGCTCATATGACGTGACCACTAAGATCTTGAGATTTGCAAGCCTTCCAGTTGAGGAATTTATCCTTTCGATGTTACCACTGACGCCCTCGTATGGTTCCATTGAGGTAGACATTGATCCCTCAGTTCCCAACTACGAGATACAATGTCCAGCCCCACAAAATAACAAAAACAAGGTACCACTGAGGCTTGTCGTTCATGGACTGCCACCATGCTTTTGGGAAAACCACTTTCTAGTGCGTAGAGTCTTCAGGAACATATGTGAAGTTATCCACATCCAGGTAAGGGCCCCTGATCTCGCACACTGCATGTTAACACATGCATGCCCATCAAATATACCTAAGGTGGCCCATATTGGCATCCGCAAAAGCAACAACAAAATGAAGATATGGTCCATTTGGATTCAGACAGGACCACCTACACCTACTGATCCATCGTTCCATCCTCAAGTTCGCCCGCCGATGTACCTTGTAGATGCATTTCTACTTCAATTTCATGAACCAACTAGTTATGCTTGCTTGCATTTCATCAACTTGTGCTTGTGGTTGTCGACTACTTGGATTTGAACTATTTGGACCCTTTCTATGTGAACTTGGTGACAAATATGTATTTGTGAGCATTTCTATGTGTTTGCGATGATTTAAATGCTTATCATGATGACGATGGTGATGTATATGTGTCTCTAATGATATATGTATGATTTGGTGTGATTTTGGTCCAGGTTGTAGTCCTAACAGCCAGTTTTAGTTTCTGAGAGCCGGACTTGTCCGCCAGGAGCCGGACTTGTCCGCTTATTTGCGGACTGCGTCGCGGATTACAGAAGCTTGGCAGCCTCCGTTCCCGAACTTGTCCGGGCAGGTGCCGGACTAGTCCGGGTCTCGCGACCTGCGGACTTGTCCGCGAGATGGCGGACAACAGAAACGGAAACCCTCGAATATTTTTGCCGAGCGCCTCCAAATTTTGCCGAGAGCCAAAGCGGAGGCCATCGGCACATGTGCCATTCTTTGCTGAGGGCCTTCTGCCAGGGCTCTCGGCAAACATGGCACATGCCATGTTTGCCGAGGGCCTCCTGCCAGGGCCCTCGGCAACAGTGGCGTGTTTGCCGAGGGCCTTCTGGCAGGACACTCGGCAAACATGGATGACGGTCGTCTCCTTCCGTGTCGTTAACTTTATTTTGCCGAGTGCTGTGGGGACCCTTGGCAAACTGTTTACCGAGCGCTCGATGAAATGCTCTCGGCAAACACGCTTTTGCCGAGAGCTGGTTGCCGTGTGGTGTTTGCCGAGCGTCACGCTCGGTAAAACGTTTGCCGAGCGGAATTGGGGCTTTGCCGAGCGCCAGAGGCGCTCGGCAACTGTGGGCTTTCCCGTAGTGTGAGTTTGTGGACCGGAATACTATATGTTTCAAACAATATGTTTCTTCATATGTTTGTAAGCAGATTTTGTTCTTCCTGTATTTGTTCTATTATATGCATTTCTGCAAATCTTTGCCGTACAAGCAGCAGCTCAGACAGCAGTATCTCGCAATTATACTAGTTATTAGTTGTCACACGTGTAACATAATAATGTGGAGCACCATCACGCACTCCTGGAGCAATCATTCATGCCGATGAACGTATGAATGGAATAAAGGGAAACCAAAAGGATAATAAACTATAATTGAGAGAGCAGAACAGCCTACAAGGTGTCATACTGTTGCCTTGCCAAGCACGTCACCCATCCGGTCATTTATAAAATGGTGGAAACGATCAAAGTTCTGTTGAATTAATGAGATAAATCGGAATCCTGAACATTCGTGTACCCATTACCTGAGAGAGTGTAGGTATAATTTAATATGACAGCGAGACAGTTTAACTGTTTCCTTGATATCTGAATGCACTTTTATTACAAATAAAATTTTACCCGCATATTTTGGAACATGAATTACTCATTTATTGTTTACATAGAAATTGATTATCTTTCTGTTTGCTCCCATTTTGATCAAATTATGGAACGATCCTTGAGGAATTATTTTTATTTCATACATGGAAAACTCTTGTTTCCATGTTCATGTCTAAGCACATAACAGGGGGGCACAATAGATCGAGGGAACAACACAAGAGGAATATACACAGACATTAAACAATCGAGGGAGAAACAAAAGAAAGTATGTGTGGGACAGAAAAGTACACATCACTTAAAAGGTGCTCCCTCACGAGATATGATTAGGATGGCTCTACAAGGAATCAAGGAGGCAGGTCCATGCTAACATTTGTTAATGGTACGAAACTTTTTCTTTAATTTTTTTTATTGAAGATCCATCTAAAAGATCGTACAATAAGCAATATGGAATCGGATTTGCTCTTCTTTCATTAACAAAGATCATGCCTAGCCAGCTATTAATATATGAGAAGAATGTACTTCTGTGGCCCTAACGGTGGCTGCCAAGTTTGAAGAGTTAACAATTTTCTCAATGTAAAATTTTATACGTACATAGACACATAGAGGAACTGTTCACAAAGAAAAAAACATGCATAAAAGAATTGTACATGGTGATCAAAAGATTAATAATGCGAACCAAACTAGAATTTGGGCCCCTACCCTAAAATCAAGCGACCACACCCAAGGGCAAAGTAGCACTAAGAAGTTGGTAAGACTAAAACTTCTATGATTAATTATGACAAGGATCTTTACTGATCAAGGCTTCTGGATCTCTTGAGCACGTATGCAATTAATTAGGGACAAACCAGATGCAAATCCCTCAGATGTAACATCAGTTGTGAGAACTAATCATAATATGAAAGGATCAATAATTCATGCCATCAATCAAGAAGCTTTCTATCAATTCTAGCTTGTTCTTATAAATTTATTTCATTACTTTGCTAATTGAGTATATGGTCACACACTGAGATGTGACAAACTACCCAAAAAAGGGACCCCATAAAAAAAGTAGGTCAGAAAATGAAGTTACAATTTGCTGAGGGTGACAACCCAACAAATGTTTGAAATTTAAGTGGTTTCAGGAAGATCTTCCACGCAAATGAACCTTTTGACTCCATTGTCCATCAAACTAATGATTGGAACTAGTACGTAGCTGGTTATAGGGGAACCAACAATTAAAATGCATGTTAGCTAGCCGTCTTGCTACAGAGTAACTGGTTATGTGTATATTTCTCTTTTCTTCATATATATAGATATATGTTTATAGCTTGGTAAATGTAAATGGATCATTGAAGTAAGATTTCATGTCTATTAAATAATGATCGATGATGATCTCGATTCTGATCGCATCGCATCCATTGGCATGCATGAGTAGTCGATCTTACATGGTACCTTCCTGCTCAACCAGTGATCTTTGAATGATTGCCTTGGAGATAGAAGCAAACTTAATTAGCTGTTATTGAATAAATAAACCAAGCCGCCCCCTGTTGATGCAACAATTAAAGGCGGAATGTACCCTTGCCGCGCAGTAGCCCTCTTGCTCATCATGGAGGAGCGATGGGCTCTCTTTTCTTCACGCATGGACCATATGCATATGCATCTTTTCTGAATCCTGGGACCACACACATTTTTCCCTCCTCGGTCCAGCTTCTAGTAACATATATCATCTTTGCGGACCAGTATATCCTAAGGATGTTTATGGATCAACTGTAAGACGACAGATATGTGTGAGTTTCTTTTCAATTTTGTCATCATGAGACAGAAATCAGGAGTCTTTCAGTAGAGCTGGTAACAGTGTCTTCGCTGGGTTGGCATGCATGAATGTTCATGGACCTGGAGAAAGGGCTCCTGCACCTTCGTGGGAGGTTACTCCTCCATAGACATAGAATGCCACTATCAATCTTCTTGAAATGATCATGTGGCATTCGATTGAACAGTACAGCTGAGTGAACACATCATTCGAGATCGGTTGCATGCATCTTGACATGTACTTGCATTATGCTGTTAGTGACTGATCAGCATCGTCTAAATGCACAATTCGTTTGAGCAAACATGCGTAGTAAATGCAATTCATCGGTAGCCTTTTATAATATTAGTTGGTTTGAATGATAAATAGATTTATACAATCTTGCCCGTTACTTCGAAGGAAGCAACGGCAAATTATCATAGCAAAATAAACCACTAAATATCGTAATTCCACAAATTCAACACTATATAAAATTAGAACTATGATAACAAAAAAAATAACAATAGAACTTGGTAGTTTTTTACCTAATGTTGATGCTTAAAAGCACTCAACAAATATTTTTTGTGCTTACATGATGGCAATTCATTAGCTATAAAACCATTCACTAATTAATGCTTTATTAGCCAAAAAAATTGTTAGACAAAAGGTCATCTGCTAACATTTTTGGCGGTGAACACGCGAGAGCGAGGTATAGCTTTGGTGATAGTTCCTATGACATGGCTGGCTGTTTTCGCTCTTAGGTGGACTAGATTGTATCAGGGTTTTGTTTTATGCATGGTTAGTGTATGAAGAATAAATTCTGTATAATGGATTGATGTATTGCTTTGTGTCAGCATACATATATTACAAAGGCTTGAGGATAATTCATGTACGTCTTAAGATACATACGGAAAGTCTAGGATGTATTATATATAAAATATCAAATCTACATCTGTTAGTACTCTAACAGGTAGATTATCCATATAGGTATCCATAAATATCATGCTTTTCACTGTAATAAAACAAATGGTAAAAACATACTGATAATTATATAGTTATAATTAATTAGTTTAGTTGAACTAGACTAGATGACAACCCAATCGCAAAAAGAATTAAAAAATAGAGTAGATGACAACTCTATGTGATTGTGGCCATGAAGGTGCTGCCTATATACAGTAATCGTGGGGAGCTCCTATACACAGGGCGACCTGTGGGATTCAACTTATAGGTCAGCCCAATAGCCCATCAAATCTGGCCCATTTGACCCAACTTAGCTTCATAACCGACGTCAACATTTTCAAACATCAGTTTCAACATTTTTTTAAACAAGTGTCAACATTTTTAAGAAAACAATCAACATTTTTACAAAAAATGTTGACATAGTACATAAAAAATGTTGACATAATGCAAAAGAAATGTTGACATAGTACATTTGAAACGTTAACGAAAAATTTGAATTTCAAAAATTTTTAAAAAATATTCATATTAGATCTCATTTTGTAGCATTAATTCTAAACAACATAATGGTTCAAACGGATTCGAAAACAGACTTTCGGTTTGGGAGAAAAATGGGTTTGAAAATTGAAAATCAATTCGTTTTCTCTCTCCTCCCACCCGCTCCAACCAGAAGCCGACACGTGGCAGCTTCTCAGCCTTTCCCTTCTCCACCCGCGCGAATCTGAACCGTTGCACGAATCTCAAACACTATTCTATCAAACCTTAAATGTAGCCCGCCCTATGTATAGGATTCGCCGTAATCGTGTGCCAATTAAAGGGCCATTTAGGCCACCAACGAAATAGCCCATCTAACAACATTAGCATTTGAAGCTTGTCACTAATAGATGGTCTGGCCCATGTGCACATGTAAGTTTTCATAGTTTTATATTTTTGTGCTATAAAGGACTACGTTAGCCATTGTGCTAACTACGGTAGCCATGGACTGAAACGTTGGGGCATGAATTGTGTGGATCATAGTTTGGGCCAGCATTGCTTAGGATCTGATCCAATAGACTGGGCCCATATTTTATCCGGGCCGCGAGGAGCCTTTTCTCATTTGGAAGTCACTAATTTTCGAGCTAATCCATACGTTATTACGTTTGGGCTTCTATATATATATATAACAATCGGGCTTTGTGCCTGTCACTTCGCCCAGTGCTCCACACTCAGCATGGGGCTGATGTTAGCCGCTGGAATTGACCGTATTTTGAATCGAACAGGCAAAAGGTTCCCCTACTGGAACACTGATAAAGCGGGCA
This sequence comes from Eragrostis curvula, assembly GCA_007726485.1. NCBI lineage: Eukaryota > Viridiplantae > Streptophyta > Magnoliopsida > Poales > Poaceae > Eragrostis > Eragrostis curvula. Next base: position 48,684,415 of record CM017440.1, on the reverse strand, counting down.
CAGGAACAAAAGTTGCAGAAACTTAGAAAGGTGCCGAATGCAGGACTGAGCTGGTCAGCTGGAAGAGCTTCAGAGAAGATCCGAAACTGACAATGAACAAGCAGGGCCAGTCCTCGATCTTCATGTCAAGATTAACGTCATCCCAATCCAAATTATATTTTTTCCTCGAAAAAGGGCTAATACGTGCATCAGTTTAATTCCCATTTTAGGAAGTAAAAAAACTGAACATATATATGCCCAGTTACCCTGTAACTGTAAATGAGTGTGGCCGTCATCAGCCCGTGCATATTCGTTTATCTTGTCCTGGGACAAATGGCCATCGATGGAGGACCAGGATCTTTCAACGCATTCCATTTCACCCTCCACTGTCGCGCACGAGGACCGATTCAAATCTCACAGCAGTGAAACGGAATCAGCCGCAGTAATCATCGGCTGCCACCACGCAGAGCACCGTTAATCATTGCGCCAATCCAGACGAGATCAACTGCAGATTAAAGCTCTCACGAGCGCAGAACGCGTATCAGTTCTAGCAACAACAAACAAATGATAGGCTTAGCCGTTCCAGTCTTGTAGCCAATGATGAGGAGCAGTGTCTCGCAGGGCTTTTGAGGCCAAGGCACCGTTTCACGGTAACTAAAGCATCTAATTAAACCCCGTGATTACAAAGTTTAAGGCAGGGTTTGACCGCGCCATTAACTACAAACTGTAAGGCAGAGGCAAACCTCCATGAACATGCACAAGTAACATCTTGCGAACGGAAACCACCGAAACTTCTGGTGGTGAGTGAAATGCAGAGATCCATCAGCTGCCGATCTGTTCTGTGCATTTGTCACGTGAACTGAACCAGTTGTTGGCTTTTGCTGATGTGATTGATCTTCAGAGCAAGAGGGCGCCCTGTTCCATTGGCGACATTGGTGCAAACGTTAGTTTAGGCCTTCCATTCGTACACCGAAGGTACACATGTCCTTGTAAACAATTTTCCAACTTGCTGAAACAGGACACGACACGATTCTCTCGATCATGTTCGGGACAAGGAGATGATCGAATGAACGAACACACAGGTGCTGACCACATGGTCCAGGTCAGGATTGGGCGCATGATGGCGCGCTGCCCATGCCGCGAAATGGAACGCACACGCCACGAGAGCCTGCCTTCCAGGCTTTCCTCCTTGGCATTTGTGAGGCCTTGTGTGTCTTTTCATTCACATCCACCACGCACCATTACAAAAGCTATATGTGCAAAGTGTGTTGTTAGGGTCGCTAATAGTATACTAATCGTGGAGCAGTGCAGCCTAAAGTGAGTACTCCACAGTTTCAGGCACCTTCTTCTTCCCCCTCGTTACGGAGTTGCCTTTCTTCTCCCTTCTTAACAAAGTTGCAGAAAAGGAAGTGGCGTAGGTTCATAGAGACTAGAGAGCATGCCTTGTCCTCCAATGGATGCACTCAAGAAACAGGGCAAGGGCGCCGCCAAGGAGATGAGCAGAGCAGCTGGGAAGAAGAAGCCATCTCGCTCGTCCTGGATGGCCATGGGTTTGTACTACCCTTCTTCATCTTCTTTTTCTTCTGGCAAGAGCAGAGGCCAACCAGCAACGGCGTCAACAGAAGCCAAGAACATCGACGACGAAAAGAGTAACAGCAAGAAGAAGAGGAGCATCAGCATCAGCCGGAGCATGACCTGTGCAGGGTCTATCTGCAGCACCAAGGAGAGCTCGGTGATGAACCGCGACGCCGGCGCCGGCCGCAGCGCGTCGAGCAGGTCGCCTACCGACGACGCCGCGGCGATCTCCGCGACGTCGTCGTTCAACTCGGACACCACGGCGGCGACCACCGTGACCTCGTCGTCGTCGCCGCTGTGGTCGGCGCTCTCGTCGCCGCTGTCCTCGTTCGGGGCCTCCTCCTTCCGCGGAGTGCACCAGTTCAGGAAGCTCTCCAGCTGCTACGAGTGCCACTCCGTGTTCGACCCCAGGAGCCTCGCCGCCGCCGCCTTCCCGTGCGCCGACTGCGACGAGGTGTTCGGCAAGGCCGAGTCCCTCGACCTCCACAGAGCAACACGGCATGCAGGTATCCTTACAACCAAAAAAAAAAAAAAAGTGTCATCTTTCATAGTTGTCGCTTCACATTCTTGAACATTTCTTCATGTTCTGTGCGATGCCAATGGCACAGTTTCAGAGCTGGGACCCTTAGACACGAGCAAGAACATCGTGGAGATCATCTTCCAGTCGAGCTGGTTGAGGAAGCAGGCGCCGATGTGCAAGATCGAGAGGATACTCAAGGTGCAGAGCAGCGACAGGACCGTCAAGAGGTTCGAGCAGTACAAGGAGAGCATCAAGGAGAAGGCGAGTAATGGCGAAGGCAAGAAGAACCCCAGGTGCGTCGCTGACGGCAACGAGTTGCTCCGGTTCTACTGCACCACCTTCACCTGCGCACTCGGCCACGCATGCGGCACCGCCCTGTGCCAGGCGGCTTCGACACAGTGCAGGCTGTGCGGCATCATCAGGGACGGTTTCAGGTACATTATTTCTGAAGTGCACATTCAAGTATCTGAACAGGTTTTTTTTGATACTTATATAAATTGTTGCACAGAATTTCCATCTGACAAAAATGTACTAAATCATCAGAGTCGACGGCGAGGGGACGATTGCAACAATGGCGACGAGCGGGCGGGCGCATGACATGGCGCAGGTGTCGTCGGACAACGGCGAGAAGAGGGCGATGCTGGTGTGCAGGGTGGTTGCAGGGAGGGTGAAGAGGAACGCTGACACAAAATCCTCTGAAGACACTGACTGTGACTCTGTTAGCCCCTGCTCAGAGGGTGTCTACTCTGATTTCGATGAGCTCTATGTGTTCAATCCTAGAGCTATACTGCCTTGCTTTGTTGTCATATACAGTGGCTACTAAATCATAACCACCAGTGTAACTTATCAGTTAGTTTTGCTAGTACCACTTGCTCTGTTCCACTCTGTTTTTGTTTCTTTAGTTCCTTCAGGTTCATCAGTCATAATAAAGAGAAAAAAAATTAGATGTAAATCATTCGTAGTTTCTGTGCAGGTTCCAACCAGCAACTGTCATGCCATGATGTCAATGATACAGTACCTAAAACCACAAGAATCTTTCAAATCAGTTTTAAAATCTAGTAAGTACAGGCATAACATGACTACAAGAGAATAAGTTCACGCACTACACACAAAAACTAGTGACTTGTGTCAGCTTCCCAGATCTAGCTAAATCAATGTATCAAAACATCAGTTTTGTCCTCATGTGCTGAGCTCAGAACATACCCTTACCTCCATAAGCATTTCAGCTGCTGCCAAGCATCTCAAGAGCAGCTAGACATGAGGTTAAGAACAAATTGCCACTTTGGAAGAAGCAATGAAGTGGAAATCATATAATCCCCTGGACATGCTGCCATCCAGCAAAATCCAACTCAATGTACTACAAAAATACTAGTATAGTACTGATCCCTAGCAAGTGCTGCTTGTCTGTGCAGCTCTAGAACCGGTAGATGTGATGGTGATTGTACTGTATTTTAATCCATAGCATTTTGAGGTTGCCAGCTTGTGCATAACAAGACCTACAAGATTATTGTGGCCAGCTTGTGCACAACCGATCATAGATTCAGGATTTTTTTTGTAAGCCGTAGCTAACCTAGAATTCCAATGGCATTGTTTAGTTCATAACAGAACAGGACAAAAAACCAAGAGCCAATGACAGCTAAGAGTGTATTTGGCAAAGCTTAAAAGAAGATCCGTGTCCTCAAGTTGCCAGTTTTATTCCATTTGGAGACGTCGTACATAGAACGCATGTCTGGATGTGGGAGCATTTCAAGATTCAACATGAACCTTAAGAATTTGTATCCTACTGGTTACCTATATGCAGTTTGGGGGCGCTTGACCTCAAGGTAGGGGGATGCAAACGATATGATACTAAAATAGCTCAGAAATTTGGTTCAAATCATCAAGCTAATTTTCCTCTTTGGAGTAATAATACCATCACATAAATGGACACTTCCTGATGGTAAAAATCATCGAACCATTTTTTCTCGAAATTATCATGAAAAAAGAGGTGAAGATACCTATTATAATGCTTCACAACTATATAAACTTAACATCATCTGTGGATAATACTTTACACTTTCACACCAGTATTCGAAACAATTAGATATAACATGCTGAATCCATTATGGGTTTATGACAATATAAAGAGCAAAAGTAAGCAACTAATAATGCAAGGGCCAAGAAACATATATTACCACACTCCAAATTATTTACAAACTGTTGCTTCTTGAAGATCCATTTGTACAATTAATATAATCTGCATTTATACAATTAATCAAATGCTAAGAACAGAAGTTAACCTCTAAGAATTTCAGTTGCTTCCAAGGAGCAGGTAGACAAGAGGTTAAGAACAAATCGCCACTTTGGAAGAAGCAATGAAGTGGAAATCATATACTCCTCTGGACATGCTACCATCCAGCAAAATCCAACTCAATGTACTATACAAAATAGAAGTACTGTACTGATCCCTAGCAATCTCTGTAACTCCTGATCGACGTGACAGTGATTGTACTGTTTTTTAATGCATATCATTTTGAGGTTGTCGTCTTGTGCAAAACAAGACCTACAAGATTATTCTGTCCAGACAGATGATAGGTTCAGGATTGTTTGCAATCCGTTGTTAATCTAGTACTCCCCATGGCATTGTTCAGTTCATAACAGAACAGGACAAACAGAAAAGAGCCTACGACGGCATAGAGTGTCTATGGCACAGCTTAAAAGGAGATCAGTGTCCTCATGTTACCGGTTTTATTCCGTTGGACGTTTAAAGCGACGTGCTTAGAACGCATGTCTTAATGTGGGAGCATATCAAGATTTAACGTGAACCTTAAGAAACGGGCACCAATTCTGTATCCTACTGTCTATCTATATGCAGTTTGGGTACCGGACATCAAGCTGAGAGGATGCAAACGATGTGCTACTATACTAGTAGCTTACAAAGTTGACTCAAATTATCAGGCCAATTATCCTCCTTGGAATTACCATGCCATCACAAAAAATGCACACTTTCTGATGCCAATTAAAAATGTCAGAAACCAGACACATGAAAATATATGAAATAAGGAGGAGCAGTTTAACTTTATAATGCTGGACTATATTTATGATTAAAAAGTTTGCCTTCTGGAGATGTTCTACTGCAGAAATTAATGATTTAACGGTAGTTTCACATTTAAGTAAACATTATATTGATATCTTTCAGCGTGCTACAATCTTCTGAAACTTTTTTTCAGCATTTCAGCTGCTTCCTAGATGCAGCTCGACGAGGTTAAGGACAAACAGACACTTCAGAAGAAGAAGCACCAATAGACTGAATCTCTCCTGGACATAGTTACTTAGCTGTGTTCTTCTTCTTATAGCAGGCATAAACGCCGAGGCTGTACCCAAGAAACCCAGTTGTGCTCATAACACCCAACGGATGCACCAAAACTCCGATCGCATTGCCAAAGAGATATGAAAGAAGAAGATCCGGCAACATAAGAAACACACCGGCCCAGTAGACGAAGAACATCTTGTCAAACCCGACGAGAGCATTCCGCAGCAGGTGACCAGACACGAGACATATCCACCAAAAGAGACTTAAATCAATCAGCAGCGATAGAGCAATAACAAGCCAACACACGTCCTCGATGAAGTAAACAGCCAACGCCGAGCCGCCGGCGCACGCCAACGACCCGACGGAGCCGTAGAAGAAGGCAGTGACGTACACGCGTGCGTCCTCCTTCTGTTCCTCCGGGCTGCTGCTGCAGCGGGGGACGTTCTCGGCGGCGTGCTCCATGCCCCTGCGCTGCCTGTAATCAGCGAGGGCGTACCCGAACAGGCCGGCGGCGTAGCCCGCGTCGAGGAGGATGACGAAGATGCCGGCGCCGGAGCTCGCGTGGGCGGCGGTGCCGGCAACCAGCGCGATGTAGGAGAAGGAGACCAGGACGGTGCGCACCGGGATCAACGCCGTGAGGAGGATGGTCCACAGCGCGAGGAAGGAGACGGCGATCACGGAGAAGGTCCACACGGCGCGGTCCGGCCGGTCGCCGGCGAGCCACAGCGCCAGCGCGGTGAACAGGGCGAAGGCCGCGCGCTCGGGGGTGATTGATCGGCATGTTGGAGAAGAGGATATATGTGACGTGCTGGGCGGCTTGAGCCATTGGAATCGATCGTCGGCCGTGCGTCGTGCGTGGCGGCGCCGGACGGAGCCGCCAGCAGCTCTGGCGCCGGCGTACGTGGATCTGAATGTGGCCGCGGCGTCGGGGATAGCTAGGAGCATCCACAGCACTGGGTTTCGTGGCGGCGAGATGACTTGGTCAATGCCGGTTTTCTCGCTTTTCCTTCTTTGTTTCTTTTTTGCCCCCCGGACAAGTCGAGCGAGTGCAGCATGTTGCCTTTTGAGCAGCCTATATACGCTTACGAGTTGTATGCATGTGGCTGGTTTTTTTTTTGGTGTTCGACCTATCTCATGGCTCTATTCAGCTCACATATGGGCCTAACTTGCTGCAAATACACAGCATTTTAGCAAGTCGCACATGAGTCAGATTGTATAGTTATTCTCTTGTCTTTTCTTTCATTCCTTTCAGGCATCACCAAAATTGGAAGTTTATTTTTCATGCAAGTTTAGACATTATCAATTTATTTACATGTCAAAAATGGTATTACAAGCTAAAATAGCTATTATGAAGCTGATATGAGTCGAATGTTACGTATAAGGCTTCGAGTTGTAATTAGCACTATAGCACTATCGGGTAAAGTCCGAGTTGGACTCATATGCCGGCCTTCTCATAAATATCAGAGGAGGGCTGCTATTGTAACCATGCCGACGCTCGCAGGGGTGGCAGTATGGGGAGGAGCGTCCGTAGTCATGCGGTGTCGTATGTGATCTTGCATTTTTCAATTCAGAAGATCCTTGTTGCTTCCACGTGCGGGTCGGCGGTGTCCGCCGTGAGGACCGATTATTCTAACACAAAGGCTTATTGAGGAGTGCAAATGTTCCATTTTATAGGGCACTTAATTTTAATCTTCACTTTTTGATCAGAGATCTACACCGAAGTAAAATGATTTAATCTTTCACTTTTCTTTCATAACTATGTGGTGACTAAATTCATTTTATCGTCATCATGAATTTGTTTGCTACGTGTGGAACATACCGCACACAACGCCACCACGGCACAGGACCACTAGCTAAGGTGATCTCGTGCGTTGGGTACGCTTGATTCGGCACGTGTTACCTGCAGCATGGTACTGTTATGAAAACAGACGAGCGCTTTAAACTAACCGAAGCGAGACTGAGGGCAGGTACAACGCTACACGTAGACAATTTCGTAGCCCGTCTTATGCAACGTCACGTAAGATTTTTGATGAGGTGAAAGAGAGGGAGGAAAAAGAAATAGACGGTTGTTTCGCGAGGCAACCACCTCAAGCGCTAAAATTTAGGAGTATGAGACAGTTTACACACCATTGTACGAGTTGTAGTTGTCATGCAACTTATAAATATTTCTTTTCTTATTCATAAATTAAAGGAAGATGCAATTACTACGAGACAACTAAAACAATCAACTATTATATGTGTTATCTCGTATCTTATGATTACGTATCATTTATGAGACGACTTATGAGATAACACCGTTGTACTTGCCCTGATACAACGCAACATCGTGATCTGTATGCCTTGTTGCTGGTGTGTTTTTGCTTCTTTGGGCCGCTACCTTAGACGTCATCAGCTGGCCCAAGTGCTGTTAGACAAACAGTCGGAACAATTTTGCCTAATGGCCCAAGTGTTGTTAGACGTCATCAGCACTTTATTGGGAGCCTGGTGCATCCTGCGACGAATTTTTATGGTGCACCATACCACATAAAAGAGAAGAGTAGTATGAATAAAATCCGGCCGCTGATTGTCAAGGACAGTTTTGTAATGAAAAAATACTAGAGATGCCACCGTAAGGGGTATCAAATAGTTATCACTTGAAAAACGCATCGTTTGTCCGCCATCACAAAACGATGGAGTCTCATTGTTGCGATCCATACGTCGTTCGTAGCCCCGTCGCTGTAGGCTGCAGGTCAGGAAACTTGGAGACGTGAAGCTCCATGGCCAACAGTTAAGGCCCCCTTTGGAACGCAGGATTTTCACAGGAATTGTACAGGAATTTCACAGGAATCAGTTGACTGTTCACAGAAAAAACGTAGGAATAGAAAAAAATCCCGCGTTCCAAATAGGGCCTAAGCTGTCGGGCAGCAATCGTTGGCCGCTATTACTCCTCCTCCCTAGTTTACTCCTACTTCTCGCACACTATCCAATAACTCAGTACAAAATCTGAGCTCAGAGATCTACTAGTTATCTCCGGCGGCTGATTCGCCGTACCGGCCGAGAAGATTCCATTCAACAACGGGGGTCGAACTTCTGCAATCCGGCCACCGTGCGCATGCACGACGAGGCCGAGGTACTCGCGTGGGGCTTCGATCCGGCCAAGATCTGCTCATGGCGGCCACCGGAGTTCTTTCTTTTTTCTTTTCTTTTTTTTTGAATCCGGCCACCGGAGTTCTGGGGCTGGAGAACATACAAGAAAATCGCATGTTGTTATTTTCCGTCGGGAGTCACCGGTTCACCGCTACGGTGATAGAGCACGAGAACATGTCAAGAAACGACGAACAAACATTTCGACCCAAATAATCCATCAGAATAACGATCCATAATTTCTTAATTCAATATCTGGTTAGATCCACATAATTATTGAAATAAACATTTTTTACTAATAATACCCCTATACTCCTTATACCACTTTAAAATACTACCATACTAGTTGAGAGACCTTGAAGTGGGATGAAGTGCATCTGAACGGTTGGATTGAGGAAAATAGACGGCCTACATTAATTTGGGTGCACCGTAAAGGTTCTCCCATTTTAATGAGATGTGGTAGAAGTTGAGGATCTTTGCAAGGGTACGAAACTCGATCACGTCTTCACAGTTTCCCCTCGCTTTCTCTCTACTACTGATTCTTCTAGGGTTACAATGTATATTGTGCTTTAATTTTTTGTGATAAGTTGATTTGAATCAAAGTTAACCCACCTTAATTGTGTATTTGAAAAGAAGGCCTTGGATCAAAAGTCTGTGGTATTTACTTTAGAACGAATCTGAGCTGAAGTCCACACAAAAGAGAAAAGACGGGTCGGTACCCATGAGGCAGAGAAGATATGACCAATCACCACAAAAGTAAACAATGAATACAAGATATAACCCTGATATGTCACAAGCAACCAGCAAGTGTATAGAACAACTAGGATGTTGATGCCTGCAACGCGAAGGGTCATACTAACTTTCAGTGCTTCGTCGGGTAATAAGAATCACATGTACTACAATAAAACACAACACATCATATGTTCGTGGTATAGGAATCACAAGTTTCTTTTGTAACAATAATAAAACTATCTAACACTTGGTTTTTGATTTAATCGAAATAGGGTCATCAATATATGTTTGTGGTATAGGAATCACATCATGTGTTGGGGCCTCTGATTTAACCGAAATAAAATTGTGTTTAATAATGTAAAAAATAAATCATTTATATTTCGCAGCTCACCTACTAAATTTAGTTATGGTAATTGCTCTAATTTTGCGAACAATAGGGTCTTATGCAAATTAAATCGTTGTGAACTGAAGCATCTTCATGAAACATGGGTTGAGATTTATCAAGAAAACATATATTTAAAATAACTCTTTGCTATTTGTTAAATCTAGTTTCTCTAGTTCGTGACTACTGGCAAGGGAGTATGCACTATTGAGTCAAGCCATTGCAATAATTAATGGTTGTGTATGTCATTAGATATATCATAGATCTTAAGATTTAGATGTTGGGATATTTTGTGTAGTAACATTCCTTTTTTTAGATAAAACAAATTTATTTATTTGCGAAGATAAAAGAAATCTGTTTTTTGAGAACAATAAAAGAAATATGTAGGCTAATCCCGATAGTCCTACTTTTTTTTTAGCAAAATCCAGTAGTCCTACTGTCTTGGAAACTTCTAGTGCAACTCACTAATGGGCTAACCCAGTGAAGTAATGCTGCCATGCATGCTGGACGGGCTTCAACCTGAGAGAGATGATGGACTCTTCGATGCCACGCAGCCCATTAATGTCTGTCTCGCTGACCCTGACTGGGAACGGGATTGCTAGCAAGATCTTTGCTTGTCTCTAAAAAAAAAAAAAAAGCAAGATCTTTACTCCACTGGCCACCCGGAAAGGACTCTCCGGGTTCACCTTCATCGCCTACATCTAACGTCATCCCATCATGCTTCATTACAACAATACCAATCTCTTTAAAAGCTACATGTGATTGTTGACAAAATCCAACATTCTAATCCTAGTACCGGACATGCCCTCGTCACTCGTGAAGCTGTTGGGGTATCGAAGGTCCCGGTTGAACTCAGCGAAACCCTCCAACAAGTCGTGCTTGATTGTCTTGTCGCTGCGAAGCTCTCAGAATGCTATGACGTCCAGAGGTCCCCTTACGAAGCCCTCTTGATGCCTTGCCGTCTATTGACTCCTTAGCGAAGCCCTTTTGATGTGTCCGTATTGCCGGATGAAGGTTCTTTTGCCCAGGCTGTTTCTTGGGTCTTTCGTTATATGTAGCACCGAAGCCCTCAATCGCCCACGATGCCGGGCGAAGGGGTTAGAGATGACACAGAAATGTGGACGGAGTAAATGTGATGTCTCTGGCTCATGGCCCGAAAAACAGATATCATTACAGTATCCCCTCCCTCCATATTTATAGAGGGAGGAAAGATCGTTATTACAGTTGTGCCATTAGCCAATTCTATTACGGCTCTCAATTATAAGTTTAGATTTGCTTCTGCTCGGTACCCTTCGCGGTTTTTTTTTATGCCTTCGCACGGTAACATTTACCCTTCGGATGAATCAGGGAGCTTTCGGCATCATCTCCAACATTAGCCCTCAATTGTTGATGTACTTGGTAGAACCATAGCTAGAAACAATTTATTTTTTATTGTTCAAAAAGGATTATGTCGTGTGCTTTCCTGATTCTTCCATGTGTTTGTCGTTTCTGATTGTACTGTTTCTCCCGATTCTCGATGCTCAACTCGGTTTTATATATACCCGTTGTGATTGCCTTGTTTTTTCCGCGTTGTTTTATCTCTCTAAACACCTTTTCCCTTTGCTTCCAATTTTTCTATTCCCTTCGTATTAACAAGAGGCTCTTCCTTTCGTCTTTTCTTCAAGATGTCTGGTAACCGATGGTCGAGCGAAGTGGGTGCTAGGAAGAAAGCGAAAGTCACCAAATTATCTTTGAGAGATGGTTCTGAGAAAGTAGCTAATGTCGCCAATCCTCAAACGTCCGATGCTGCCGTTGTCTCAGCTCCTCCTCCGAAGGTTTCATCTGCTCAGATTACTTCGGTTAAGCCACCCATTTCTGTTAAGGCCTCCGCTATGTATTCCTTGTTGGAAATGATCACCGATCTGAAGGTTGGAAGTCAGGTTTCCTCCACCGCTAAGATTTCGAAGGCTTCCAAAAATGCCCCTTCAAAGGGTTCCTCTGGTCCTGTGAAGAATACTCTTCTTCCTAAGCCGATGCTTGCCAAACTGGTGTTTCTGAGAAGGCCAAGATCCAGGACAAGAATTTGGCCATTGCTGCCCCTGTGCTTGATGCCCCTGGATCGATGGCTAAGATCCAGGACAAGACCCAAGATAAGGGTCTCGAAGCCCCAGTCGAGGTCCAGATCCAGGACAAGGATATGGGCGAAGCTGCTGCGTCAGGTTGTCTCTCATCACGCGACATGTCTGAACTTCGCCTAATTGCTGCTAACCTGAGGCCTCTTTCAGATCATTCTGGAATTCAGCTCCCATATGAGCCCCAAGTCCAATCTCGCAACATTGTCAGCCTTTCGAGAGGTCGTGAACTTTTTCTCCATTCTATCTTTGAGACGATGCAGGATGAGTTTCTCCCTTTTGATGTAACTTTTGATTCAGTTGAGGTTGCTGAGGGGTCTTCGCTTGCTTGTGACGAGGTACCTGCTAATACCTTCGTTATGAGTGCTCAGGCTGTTGAGCCTTTTGTTGCTGCTGCTAATAAGATTCGACTTCCTCAAGTGGAGGATGAACTAGTGCTATAGGGTGGTGATACCCTGTATAAGTCTTTATCACGGATGAAAGCTGATCGGGATTCGCTTCGCAAAGACCTTAGCGTTCTTGAGACAAAGGTCAAAGAGAAAGAGGAGACACTTGCTCTTGGCGAGAAGCGCTTGGCTAACCTTTCTTCGGAGAAGGAAAGGCTCAGTAAGTCTGCTAAAGACTTTGAGACGAAAGTGGCTTCTTTGGATAAACAGGTTGAAGAGCTGGATGTGTCCCTTTTGAAGGCCAGAGATGTTAACGAAGATCTTCGCGGAAAGGTTGATGCCGCTGATCGAGAGCTTGCTGCGCTTGCCAAGACTGAGAGGCTTTGTTTGTCTGGTGTTTGTGGCCGAGTCCGAGATGCTCTCGTTTCTGTGGGGACGGTTCCTGACCAACTTCCTGAAGATGTCTCGATTGAGCATTATCAAGCTTGGCTTACTACCAATATCCCATATGTCGTCAAAGCTTGCAGGACTTTTTCAAATAACGTTGTGCATCTTGCTGTTCGGGACTTCCTTCACTCTTTTAAGGCTGGGGGAGTGACGCCTTGGCGAAGGCTGTCTGTGACTCCTTCTCATTCCCACTGACACCACCCCTCCCTCTTTGGTCGAAGCCCTCGTTAAGTTTGCTGACCATATTGATGAGTCTTTCTGGAGCAGGGTTTTTGCGATCGGTCGACAGCCTCAGAGTGAGGTATAAACTTTTTTCTTGTTTGATGTGTATGAGATATTTTCCCTTCAGACTTTGTCGAGTGTACCACGAGAAGCTGGCACACGTCATCAACGATGTAGTAAACAGCCAACGCCGCGCCGCAGGCGCACGCCAACGACCCGACGGAGCCGTAGAAGAAGGCAATGGCGAACACGCGTGCGTCCTCCTTCTGTTCCTCCGGGATGCTGCGGCGGGGGGCGTTCTCGGCGACGCGCTCGGTTCCCCTGCGCTGCCGGTAGTCGGCGAGGGCGTACCCGAACAGGCCGGCGGCGTAGCCCACGTCGAGGAGGATGACGAATATGCCGGCGCCGGTGCTCGCGTGGGCGGCGGTGCCGGCGAGCAGTGCGATGTAGGGGATGGAGACTAGGACGGCGCGGACCGGGATCGCCGCCGTGAGGAGGATGGTCCACAGCGCGAGGAAGGAGACCGCGATCAGCGAGAACGTCCACACGGCGCGCTCCGGCCGGTCGCCGGCGAGCCACAGCGCGAGCGCGGTGAACAGAGCGAAGGCCGCGCGCGCAGGGGTGATTGATCGGCATGTTGGAGAAGAAGGTGTGACGTGCTGGGCGGTTTGAGCCATTGGAATCGATTGTCCGTCGTGAGTGGTGCTCTGACGCCGGCGTACGTGGATCTGGATGTCGCCGTGGCGTCGGTGATAACTAGGGACGTCCACGGCACTGGGTTTCGTGGCGGCGCGATGACTTGGTCAGTGCCGGTTTTCTCGCTTTTCCTTCTTTTTTTTTTCCCGGACAAGTCGACTGAGTGCATGGTGCCTTTTGAGCGATGCTCTGCTTCCGACTGTATGCATGCGGCTGGTGTGGTGTCCGACCCATCTCATGTACATGTGGGCCCAACTTGCTGCAAATGCACAGCGTTAACAACCTGTTGCACTTGCACATGAGTCGGATGTATAGTTATTCTCTTGCCTTTCTTTCAGGCATCACCAAAATCGCGAGTTCATTTTTCATGCAAGATTAGCCATTATCAATTTCATTTTACATGTCAAAAATGGTACTATTCCAAGCTAAAATAGCTATAACAAAGCCCAAAAAGACTTATTGAGGAGTGCACATGTTTCATTTTATAGCGCAGTCAGTCTTAATCTTTCACTTTTTGATCAAATGACGATCTACACTTAAGTAAATTAATTTATTTGAACTGAGATATTATGGCAAAAAAAGTGCTAAGCATATATGTCATATGCTTCCACAACTGTGTGGTGACTTAATTCATTTTACCCTTCATGAATTAATTTGCTACGTGTGGAACATACCGCACACAACGCCACCACGGCACAAGACCACCAGCTAAGGTGACCTCGTGCGTTGGGTGTGCCTGATTCGGCACGTGTTCCCTGAACCATTGTGCTGTTATGAAAACAGACGAACGCCTTAAACTAACCGAGGCGGGACTAATACGGCGCAGCATCGATCGCAATCTGTATGCCTGTTGCTGCTGGTGTGTTTTTCCTTCTTTGGGCCGCTACCTGGACGTCATCAGCTGGCCCAAGTATTGTTAACCGAGGCAAACAAAGAGCGGAAATCCTATACATAGCACGCTACCGTAGTCTATGAGTAGCGTGCTTTAAGGTTTGTGCGCGAGACAATTGAATGGCCGCAGGAGCGTTTTCTTCCTCCGTCGTTTCTCTATTCTCACCTGTGCCGTGCGCTGCCGCCGTTCGGCTTCCCCACGCGGCGCGAGATTGTTCCGACGGCACGATAAATTATTCCCGCGGACTGTTCCGGCAGCACAAATATATAGTTTACGGCTCTCATGCACCAATGACTAAAACAGGAAGAAAAAGTGCTGCTAAAGGGGCTTGTTGGCATAATGGTGGGAAAGATTTGCTTAACGATGATGTTTTGGAGATGGCGCACTAAGAGCCTGCTTGGTCCCCATGGGTCGCCACAGCAAACTTTTGGCAACCACACAACAGTTAGTTACTGCTTGGTTGACGAAGAAACAGTAGCCGCCACAACATTTTGCAGTGTAAAACGTCGCTACGGGTGTGGCGCCCAGAAACTCCGCCATAACTTCGGCGCCGCCGCATGTTTGGTGTCACTACCTGCGGCTGGGAACCAAGCAAGCTTTTACTGTTGGTATTCTGAAGATGACGCTCTTTACCAGTGCTATTCTGACAATTCTTACAAGATAGATGCAACTGGCTATACGGAAAAAGCGTGCTTAATTCACTGTGAAAAGCAGAGGCCAGCCGATCAATGCTGCTTTCTTTGCAAGCCTATGGAGTTTATGCAACCTAATCGGATTGGACAAGAAGGTTCTAAAAGCTAGGGTTTTTTAGAGCAACTCCAACAGGCTACCCAAAATATATTTTTTCTCTAAATATGACTAGTATTATTGTAAATAGGTCTCCAACAGTCTCTCTAAATCCATCTTCAAAATAGCTAACTCTTCAATTCACTTTTCTAGCTAGCTTTATTTAGCTAGTCACATTGACTCTCTATTCCTCTTCCAACGGGCCCTTGGTGGTTTAGAGAGTCTGTTAGGTTACTCCACTTTTTTTAGGTGTGTTTTATTTTAAAAACTAGGTAAAATTAAAGGATTTAGAGCATCTCCAAGATAACCTCATAAAATTGGTCCCATAAATTTGTTTTTAGTAGCAACCAAAACAATTATGAGGGGTAATTTGTCCTCTCTCCTCCAACAGTCCCTCCCTAAAAATAGATCAAAACAAATTTGACCGGGCCACATCAGCATTTGGGGTCACAAAAACATTAATTGTAGTGGAAAAAGAAGGAATAGGGGCCTTAATTCTTCCCCTGTTTGTAGCTACAAATGAGGGGAGTTTAGGGGCTATGGGAAAGTTAGGGGTTGTTTTGGGGCCCTGTTGGAGATAGTTTTTTTGCCTAAAATCCCAATAACTAAATTTAAAGGAGGTTTATGAGGCTTTCTTGTAGATGCTCTTAGAATATGTTTTAGCTAAGCTCTTGGAGTTGCTCTAACCTATTCCCTGTGAGCCGCTTTATTACCAAATATGACGTATCTTACCATGACTCCGAATATAATAATTGAATAGTAGAGATTTTTTTAATCATTAGTTTATTTTTAAATATAATAAAAAACTCTACATTATATTGTGTATTCTTGTCTCATGTCTACTTGTGTTTGAAGAATCATGATAGGAGCTCTCTACCGAGGTTAACGTTTCACAATATGTCGGACTCCGAGTCTCCGATCAGAACGCTTATGGGAGTTTGGTGCATCCTGCGACGACGACGGTCACGTTGGAATCTCTTCTAAGCTGGTGTGATCTGACACGGACACAACACCTTTGGGCTATGGTACTATTAATTTGTACAGTGATTTGCATAGCAGCCGGCTGTACATCGTATCGTATATCCGTCCCTCAGCACCGTAGTCCTCGATTTCCCGTCACGTGAGCCCTACTCACGATCTCATCGGATCGCTCGCCGGCGATCGGCCATGGCTTACATGGGTCCTCCCTACCACCCTCCTCCCTGCGTTACCCAAGCTCGCCGGGAAAGAGCCGCGGCGGCGGTGGCGGTCGCCCGACAGGCCGAACGTGACGCGCAAACCGCTGCGGCCGTGAACGACTTCCTGTTCCGCGTGATGGAAACCGGCGGCGTCGAACAGCCGCTGCTCCAAGCGCAACAAACAGCTCCGACTGATCCATGGTCGGTCTTCACCAAGGAGACGTGGCAAAAGTGGAAGATTTTTGGAAGGGTACGGAACTGAGCTCAAGTCCTAAGCAGTAGTAGTACAAATTAAACAGGGCCTAATCTAGACTCCACATGGTTTTCTTTTCAGTGTTTTGCGTCCATGATATCTCTCATACTCGTGGTATTCACCTTGATGTCGGATTCTCCTGATAAGGCGGTTTGCGTGTTTCTGGATCTATTAATTGTTGGAGCGGCGTTCCTGTTCACGCAAGGAGATTAAGACAATGCCAATCCGAGGTATATCTAAATTGTGCGTGTGTAGCTTGTTTATAAAATCTCTGGACAAGTTTGATTCTTCTAGGCTATAGTATGATCGATTCCTTGCGTTCAGTATTTTCTCTTTTTTTTTTACTATTAAATACAAAATGTGCTTCTTCATTTGAAATAATTTCTTTTGTTGAGACAAGGTTCATTGGAGATACTGAAATGTAGGATATGGTGCGTCATGCTCACCTTCGTTGTTTAATAGAAGAATATCATTATTGCCCGGTTTTCTGCATCAAAAGTGTCATTTTATCCACTAATATTGGACTTTTACGTGCCTAATTTGGGTTTTTTTCTATTTCGTTGGTGAGAAAAGAGTCGGGAAGACAGAGGAGGCCTCCCTTTCCTAAGCATTTTGCTGGCAGCGTGAGAGCCAGGCCTGGTGAGAGGCTCTCACTGAGAGCAAGAGACGTGACAGAGTAAAATATTTGACTAGACCACTACCTATTCTGTCATGCCCAGCAGAGTGAATTAGGCAATATAACGTCAGTTTGATCACAAAAGTAAACCATACTAGTACTACTACATACCAACAGCATTATATCAATTGAATTGCTAATTACAAAGTTAAAGAATACAGATGAATGCAGACAAAATGCTGTCATGGATAAGGTAACAATATGTACTGAAACGGATGAAAACAGATGAATGTAGAATACTTCCCCCCACGACAACAATCAATGACGCCTACTTTCTTACTGTTACTTAGCATCGTGTTAAAACGGGTTCACACTTCACAGAGGTGCTCCGATGTAGCCAAACTGATCCAACCACTCTAGCCAGTTCAGAATATGCTACTATGAAGTGACTTGAAGTGAGAGAACAGCTCCGCTCCTCCTTTTCCTGTCCCTGGGCTTTCTCAATTGCGACCTCGACCACGGAAGTACTGCTGCATTGATTGAAAATAACTGAGGTGAGTTTCAAAACTGTACGTAAACTAAAAGAAGCCCAAGCAAAACACAAAAGAAAAGAGCAGGGTCAGTACCCATGAGGCAGAGAAGACATGACCAATCACCACAACAGCCAAGAGTGGATAGAGGATATAATCCTGATCAGTTCCAAGTAACCAGCAAGTATATAGAACAACAAAGATGTTGATTCCTGCAACGGGAAGGGTCATGTTTTTTAAACAAATCACCAAATTTTAGCATGAATCGAACCAAGTGGCATAAAACATTAAAACACTTTCGTACCGATCATGCCAATTCGGCTTGTCAAGTGTGCAAATGCCACATCAAAGGGTGTGCACGGGAAGATACTGCTTGAGACACCCAAGGCGACAGCCGACCACCATGTGCAGAAGATGCCAGTAAACCACGCCTTGTTGTTGCCCAAGCCCTTCAAAACTGCTTCCGAACCGAAGCCTGGCAGCAAAGCCAACGATCCGTAGAGGGCGTAGCCATGGCTACCTGACGTCTTCTCCGCCATTGCCTCCCGCACCTGTATGCACCAATCAATTCCCGGTTCGAACTTGAAAGTATGTAGATAAAAGCACATTCAAATCGAAATTTCAGAAAGCTTTCTTATTTTCAAAATACACGGTCAGTAAGACCTCATATTAAGAGAAATGAAATCAAACAATTACAAAACAAAAAGAAAACAGGCCCGAAGCAACACCACAGACGAGAGGAAAGGACTCACCGAGTTCACCTTCGTCACCTACATCTAACGTCATCCCATAATGCTTCAATACAACAATACTAATTTCTTTAAAAGTTACATGTGATTGTTGCCAAACTCAATCGTACATTCTGATCCTAGTATGTCACGCCATAGCAATCACGAAACCGAACTCAAGCAGGAAATCAAAAGAAAATGGCAAGAATCAGAGGAACCTCGAATTTGGCTCGGCCCTGGGCTTCTTCAGCAAGAAGAAGGGAAATAGTGTTTTTCTTATAAGAGGTAGATACGGGTTTAGTTACAGGACTGGGCTATATATAGCCAAAGGTTGACTGTTACCCAAATGAAAATTACTAAAGTATCTAATTCAGAAATAACGGTAAAAATGTCTCGACTGTAGGATCCAGCTTGTACGGTAGCGAAGTGATATATGACTTGGTCATGACAAACCCATCCCCCTAAGAAAACACTTGACTGGATTTTGGTAAGCCCTCCACAGAATCAAGGAAGATTTGTGACTATGCCATATCATTCAATGGTTGTAAGAGGCCTGGTATTGACAATGGTCACCCTTAGCTCT
This sequence comes from Eragrostis curvula, assembly GCA_007726485.1. Taxonomy (NCBI): domain Eukaryota; kingdom Viridiplantae; phylum Streptophyta; class Magnoliopsida; order Poales; family Poaceae; genus Eragrostis; species Eragrostis curvula. Next base: position 48,665,384 of record CM017440.1, on the reverse strand, counting down.
CTGACAAGTGGCACAGGAAGTAACAAAGTCTTCCGTGCTCTTCTTGAGGCTTAATCAGGGGAATAACGTTTTTACCCTTTGGTAAGTTGAACAAATTACAGAATGCCCACCTACTGCAGAAGAGTGCAGAGCAGAAATTATATTGTCTTGCACCTTCTTGTCAGCTCCCACATGTATTCAACTTTTGTACCTCAAAACACCAGAAGTCAGTGTGTAAGGTGAGGCTGGAACTTGGACAAGAGCAAGCTGTGATTTTAACTGTTAGCACTGGAGGTCTCCAGAGTAAGAATTCACCACTTCAGTGATCCAGGCAGGAGTAACTGTGGAGATTGCTAGACAAGAGTGTTGTCTCCTAGAAAGAGCATCAGCGGCAAGATTATCCTATCCTTGTACTCAATAGTGCAATCAAACTGAAGGAGTTTTAACATGAGTTTATGTTGAATGCCTTCATGTAACTTTTGTTCAGCCATGTATTTCAAACTTCGGTGATCAGTTTTGATAATGAGTTTGGTCCCAAGCAAATAGTTTCTCCATTTTTTTAGAGCCTCTAAAATAGCCATTGCTTCTTTGTTGTATGCAGACTGTGCAGCAGCCTTAGCACTCAAAGACTTGCTGAAATAGGCCAATGGTTTGCCCTGCTGCGTAACCACTGCTCCTAAGCCATGATACCAATTTGTCGCATCATAGCGATCACGAAACCGTACTCAAGCAGGAAATCAAACGAAAAAAGGGCAACAATCAGAGGAACACTCGAATTCGGCTCGGCCCTGGCTTCTTCAGCAAGAAGAAGGGAAATAGTGTGTTTCTTATAAGAGGTACATACCGGTTTAGTTACAGGACTGGGCTATATATAGCCAAAGGTTGACTGTTACCCGAACAAAAATTGCTACAGCATCTAATTCAGTGATAACGGTAAAACTATCGCAGCCGTATGATTCAGTTTATATTGGTTTCTCCCCCGCCCGGGCCGAGAACTATAGAATTGACAAAAAAAAATTAAGCGGCGGCATACCTTGCTCTGCTGCTCCTCAGCGGGCGTGGACGGGGACGCGGGCTCCGGCTGCTGGGGCAGGAGGAGGGCCATCTCCATGTCCGGCACGCGCCGGACCCGCCGCCCCCATGGCCACCAAGCGCAGGAAGAAGTCCCTGCCCCCGCGGTACGGCTGCGCCGCTCCTCCTGCTTCTTCTGCGCGGCCTCCGCGGCTCTGCGCACCACCGGGACCGCGTCCGCCACCCTCTGGTGCTGCTGGCAAGCGTGCCCCAAGTTCGCCGCCCCGCGGACAAGAACATCTAGGCGAGCACCTGCGCGCTCCTCCAGCTCCTGGGCTGCCTTGATGAGGTCGTCTATTGCCCGGGCCCTGGAAGCGTCGTCCGCGCCCTCGTCGGCGAGGGCCCCGCAGGCCGCGTCCAAGGAGTCCCCGGGCACGCCAACGCCAGAGGCGACGAGCCAGAGCTTCTCGGACACGGCGAGAACCTTGGAGATGCTGCGCTGCCGGCACGCACCAGTCACGCTCCCCGCGCCCAGGACGAGAGCGCCCTGCCGAGCGGCCACCTCCTTCTGCAGCGCGGCCGCCGCCTTCTCCAGCTCCGCAACCGCCCTGCTCCTGCCCGCGTCATCCGCGCGAAGCAGAGTCCTGGCGGCCGCGACGAGCCTGTAGCACGGGACGCGGAGATGGTCGGCAGCCCGCGCCACCTCGTCGGCGAGCTTCAACAGCTGCGCGGCGCTGGTGCGGAGCGAACCCTCGCCGGCGTAGGCGAGCACCAACGCCGCGGAGGCAACGGCTTCGTCCATCCCCGCCCGCGCTTGAAGCAGGAGGCATAGGAGGAGGCGGCGGGGCCGCGGCGGCGCACGAGAGGAAGGGGAGGAGGGGTGGGGGCGGCGAGGATTTCGAACGAACCAGAGGAAGGGGATTTGGGGAATGGCGATGATTTTGATTGAGAGGGAGGGGATTAGGGGAATGGCGAGGTTTGCTCGCTCGATTGTCCCCCGACACCGGCCTCGAGGACGAAGGAAGAGGCCGGTCAATTTGTTGGTCGGTAAAATTGGGCCTGCAGTAAAGCCCGGTTTGTTCCTTCTTTTTTTGTTTTTGGGAAATTGGGGCGGAGGCCCCAACTTAAAATAAATTTAATAGACTTTTTCAAAATCTGAGGGGGTTATGTGGGACAATATCAATATACCACAAAATTAAGTGACTTAAGCCAAAATACCCCATGTATTGTGAGACAAGGAACCCAGAAAGCTAAGGCATTATGAAATTTTTCTTTTTTTAAAAAATTTGTGCAAATTAAGTGTGAAAGAAAACAAAAGAGTCAATTTAAACCATACTCGGGTGTTTTCAAGTCTCCCCAACCCTTGAATTTCTCTTTTACTCTGTCTCAAATTCGGCGTCCTTCTCCACCTCCGTTGTGATTGAGTCTCGTTCCCGACTTCGGCGAGCACTTTGAGGTCAGGATTACATGCTTTGGAGTCCACCGAAATTTGGCGACTACAGAGGAAGGTTCCGGGAAGGAATGCAGGTGAGGCGATGGTGGTGGGGGTTGTGGGCGGGTGCAAGGAAGACAATGACGGGAGAGGGTACGAACGAGGCCCTAACCCGCCGCGTAAGGGCAGTGCCTTGTGTGAGACTGAGGTTGGGTTATATGGTTGGAGGTAGTGAAAAGGGTCTTGGCCTAGTGGTTAAGACATCTGAGTAACACTTTTGAGGTCCTGGGTTCGACTCCCCGTGGGAGCGAATTTTCTAGGATTTAACGGCTTTGTGCTTTCAGCGGTAGGCGACGTGGCCGTCGACAGCGAGGCGCCAGTGGTGACTTTGTCAATCTGGAGAATTTGCCGGCTCAGTCTTCGAAGATGCTCATAGGGGTAGGATTTGCGTATGTGCGGTCATAGGGGTGAGTGTGCGTGTGTTGTGAGTGTCTGAGTTGTACTGTGTAATCACAAAAAAAAATATAGTTGGAGGTAGAAGGATGGTCGTCTAATTAGAACCTAAGGTTAGAAAATTTTGGCTGCTGGGCACCCAAAAATAACTGGGTACTTGACGGGCCCAAACACAAGACATGACTACTACACCCACCGGGGGAAATACTCGTGTATGAAAACATTAGCAATGGGAAAAACAAAGTTACAAAATACAAGGTATATATTGTTATTAGTATTTGACTAAGAAGTTTCACAAAAAAATTGACTAACAAAATGTGCCACCAGGTCATTCTGAAGAGTTAGAAATTACTACATTAATCAAATCCCGCAACTGCAGTTTTGAAAAAAAAAAATAGTCTAAAATTGTCCTCCAAAAATTATAAATAGTAAAATGTCAAATTTACTCTCCAAAAAATTCACTTTGTCTATTTCATCCCCTAGACAAAATAATGGCTCACTGTACTCCCCAAGCAGTTCATTTCGATACCATATACAACCTATTGAAGTTTATTTTCTTTCTTTCTCATACTACAAGTCACACGCAACAACCTATGTTTAATAATTTCATATTTTTATATTGTATACATGTATAATAGCACTTAACTACAATACATGCACTCAAATGATATTAGAAAAATAATTAAAAATATTTTAACATCGGGTATTGTGGGAACTATCTTCTTGCACAATTTGAGCTTTGAATTCCACTTGTAGCCAAAGAAAAATCCTATACTAGGGTTGACCAAATGGAATTGTTTGAGGCAGTAAAGTGAGCCATCTTCTTGTTTAGAGGGTGAAACGGACAAAATGAATTGTTTGAACGAGTAAAGTGAGCTATCTTCTTGTTTAGAGGGTGAAACGGACAAAGTGAATTGTTTGAAGGAGTAAAGTGAGCCATTGCAATTAGATAAAATAATGCAAAATACATATAATTATATACTTTTATTAATAAGGCATTATAGATATTAAGAAAATGATCAACACGAAAGTAAGAGCAGTAGAAAAATAAATATCTTAGGGTTAATAAACTACTGAGGCATCCAATAAAAAAAAGACAAAGTCCATTTAACCCCTCAAATATGCCCTCGGTCCGGACAACCCCCTAAACTTTACTTTGGTTTACTTAACCCCTTTGATTTGCAAAACCGGAGCATTTTACACCTTTTTAGCACTAACAAACCGGATTTGACGACACGGACAGAAGTTAGAGTGGTTCTGCTCATTAACCATGACACATAATCATGCTGACGTGGATAAAGGATGCTTGCCGCAGAAACAAGCAATTACATTTGTTGCCGGAGAAACAAAACAGGTACACAGGCAAGATCATCTTGATGCATCTTGCAAAATGTTCAGACATATATATTGCTGAATGTTCAGGCAAACATCTTGCGCAGGCCGACGAGGAGCTCGCCGTCGGAGAGGCGCAAGCTGCTAGGGAAACATGGGAGGCGGACAGGACAGGGAGGGGAGGGGGTTACGTGGTCTGGGTGGTCTGGTGCTGCGGCTGCACTTTCAGGTACCTGAGTTTGCGGCGCAGCCTGACGAGGAGTTTGCCTTCGGAGCGGCGCAAGGGCGCGCCGCAGACAGGGAACGAAACAGGGTTTATGTGTGCCAAGCATCATTTATCCACATCAGTATGATTACTTGTCATGGTTAATGAGCAAAACCACTCTAACCCCTCTCCACGTCATCAAATCTGGTTTTGTTAGTGCTAAAAGGTGTAAAGTGCTCCGGTTTTGCAAATCAAGGGGTTATGTAAACCAAAATAAAGTTTAGGGAGTTATCCGGACCCAAGTCATATTGAGGGGAGTAAAATGGACTTTGTCCAATAAAAAAATACTATTGTAATTAAATTGTTGATCCTAGCTGGGCAAAATGCACGCGCATTCTGTTAGTTTGATTACATCAGCACAATGATTTATTGGCCCTGTAATTCACAAAAATCATCTAATTTACTGGCTCAAATGGCCACCATTCGAAAATGTAGAGCGAAACATAGTTTGCCATTTAATATTCCTCGAGGCCCACTGCATGGCCACACGCGCACAGCATATACCCGCCGAACATAAACACAAACACAATAATATTTTAGTCAACAAAGGACGCTGACGTTGGCCGGCTACCGGCCACGAGACGGCCCGGAGCAGCTGCGCGTATATTTGCTCGAGTTCGTGGAGGCCGATCAAGAATGGCATGGCAAGCTGGGTGCCTGCTTCTGTTCCACGGGTGGCCTTTCCCGTTTCTTGGTGATCTAGCTAGCTAGCCAGGACAGGGGCAGAGGCAGCTCGTAGCTGACTAGCAGCTACACAGAGGAAAAGGCTTGTTTGATTCACTGTGGATCGGAAGAGAGGGATCGGAAGAGAGGCCGGTCAAGGCTGCTTTCGTTGCAAAGCACAACGGATGGTGCCCGTGCGTTCGGCTCCATCTCGTGCTGTCGGTTCTCGTAATGGTCCGATGGACAACGCCACGCTCATGGTACCCATAACCCATCTCACCTTTTCTTTTTCTTTTTTTAAAAATTACACAGTACAAACACTTACAACGCACGTACACTCACCTTTATGAACGCACATACGTAAACCCTACTCTTATGAGCATGTCCGAAGACTGATCCGGTAAATTCTTCAGATTCGCGAAGTCACCACTGACGTCGACGGCCACGTCGTCTACCGCTGAAAGCACAAATGCCGTTAAATTCTAAAAAATTCGCTCCCACCGTCTAGGTCAGCTTCCAGCTGCTCGTTCCTCATTGGCAAAGGCTTACTGCTATGAACGCACCCTAGCTCTACACAGCGACTCTGTCATTGAAATTAACCAGTTTTGCGCCGGATCCTTGCATTCACTCACTTGCCTTCAGAAAGGGAGATCGATCCATGACTGCTCATTGCTACAGATATACTATATTAGAGTAACACGGAACATGATTATTATTTTGTTTGGCTCCTGTGCATTTACTTCCTCCGCTAATGACCAAATCCATCGATAATAATATCATCTTATTCGGTAAGCTTAAGATGCTGGCTTCCCACTCAGTTCAACTGTTATTCTTACCCAAGAATTCCCTGCTGTCAATTAATTAGCACGCTAATAAATACTCAAAGAAAAAAATGCTTGGTTCATGTCTGAAATGTGATATTAAAATTTAAACGTGGTAAATTGAGAGCATTTATTATGAGAGCATTTGGGCCCTGACGAAATAAAAAAATGATCCAAGACGATGCAAAACACTATTGTTGTCATTTGACTTCTCACATGGCTCATAACCTTTTCTGAGTTAAAAAGTCAACATGGGTCCTTATTTGTAGACTTAATTGGAAAGAAGCATAACAATTCAAACATATTACAAACAAATAACGGTTCAAGGGGAATGATAATTTGAAAGCTATGCTCAAACGATTAATGCATTTTAACTTGGCCGGTAAACTGCCGCCACGTCACACATGCAAGCACTTTGGTGCCCAGCTGGTTGCTGAGGCACGGCGCTATAACGGAGGCCCTAGTACAAAGAAAGCGCCTTCTACGAGCTCGGCCGACGCAGTGTCAGCTGAACCGGTGTCACTAGAGCAGCATCCAACTCAATATACTAGTACAGATTCAGAGTATAGACAGTGGAACTAATTGTGCCACTCTTTTGCAGATTTTGTGCATAGACAGATCAACAAGACATACAAACTAATTATTCCCAAATAATAGAACATATGTTTAGGATTGTCTGGTAACCACTGTTAATTAAGTTTCGCCACATGGCCTGTTCTGTTCATAACAAAACTAGACAAACGTCAAGACTCAAAGATGCTAAGATCAGCGTCCGCAAGTGTGTTTTGTTCCCCTATATATGTTCTGCAAACAGTATGCTTAGAGTGTATGGAAATATGCTTGTATCCTGGTGCAACTATCTATATACCTGATTTTGAATCTATATATAGTTTATATATCTTTCTCCTTTACCTTCTCGTTTGCAGAACAACACATTGATCGAAAATGCCTACTTCCTATATGAAATGCTTACAAGGTAGGAAAATCAGACTCTATTCAGTTAGTGTCAGAACCATAATGTCCTTAAGAAATTGTTTCCATGGAGGAGACATTGCAGCAGTCCAAGGTGATGTGTAGAAGTAACATCACATTGAGTAATATAATGTCATGTGCAACAGCAATGTACCAATATAAATTGCAGTTCAATCAAGTAACTAGAATAAGCTATGTACTTAAACCATCCTTATATGAGAATGTATACCATGCCAAAAAAAAGCAACTTATATAACATAAGCAGCAACGAAAATTTTACAGCATACACGTGCAGGCTTATCTCTAAATGATGGTTCTTAGTGAAGCATGGCGAACATTTATTAAATGAGCTATTAACAAATGGGACTACGGCCAATATAAGGGACATACATGTTATGGAATTTGATTGTTGTTGATCCAGCAATGCGTTTACAGTAATGCTGATGTAATGGTTTCAAGCAAAATTATCCACCCATCCAACCCATCTGGCTTTTAATCTAGTACATACCATGTATGATCAATGCTTCCATAAATATATGTAATAAAGAATGTAAATTCCGAGGAACTGACACAAATAACATTGAAACAGGGACAAGTGGACCACGAGATCTTATCATCAGCCCTTCCCCCCACAGCTAAAATACACATTAGCTAACCAATCCAACTAGGAAGGGAGGCAGCAGCGGTTAGCTGCACTACTAGGCATACACAAAAAGATAAACATCACTACTTGGCAACAACCCCCCCCCCCCCCCCCCCCCCCCCCACACACACACACAACACGCACACACCACATTCTTTATTTTTCTATAATTAAAAAACAGGGTGGGAGGAAGCAGGGGATTAGCTCCACTATTAGGCATACAAAGAAGATAAATATCACTATTTGGCATCCCCCATTCTTTAATTACTCTCACTCATCATATAAAGTTTCTATCTTCATTACTGAATTCAACTGAAAATAAACTCAATAGCATCTATAGGATCATCAAAAACAAACAAGGAAAAAGGTTTGGTCCGTTTGACTCAAGTCATAAAATTCCAGCTCAGCCGCTTAGATTAATTAACAACAAACACGTTGGAAGAAACAATGAATTACAAATAATATATTCTTCTGGATTCTGATGCTAACCATCCAGTGCATTCAACAAAATGTACTAATACAAAAAGGTGGTAATGATCATTAGCTATTGCTACTTGTTTGTGAAGCTCAACTGGTATATATATAGCTGGTGATTGCACAGTATAGTAATCAACATTGTTTAAGTTTGGATGCAGATGCAGAAGAACAGCTATACTAGCTTATTACGGCAAACAATTTAGTTATCCAGCTTAAGGATTATAGGTCCAAACTATTTATAGGATCATAGGTTCAGAGCTTTTTAAGCTTAAGGATTATAAGTCCAAACTATTTATAGGATCATAGGTTCAGAGCTTTTTATCCAGCTTCGCTAATCTAGTATTCCGATGGCGTGCTCTGTCCATGAACATATACAAACAACAACAGGCAATTATGACAACTATTTGCATTGCCTCAACTTAAAAATATCAGTGTCCTCAAATTACATGTTTTAACTGTATTGAATATAACTGGTTCTGAAACATGGTTTCAATAATCAGGCTAGTTTAAAAAGTTTTCATCCCAAATGCAGACTTAATGGTGTGTTACAGTGTTGACTATGCATTTTTGTATGTCTTAGCATAATTAGCCAGATATATGCAATCCATCAAAAATTGTTCTACATATCTGTGTACATTGGCATCCATCCATGCTTATAAGAAACATTATCTGGCTTAAGCCAACAATGAAAGAAGTGACATATTTAAGCCATTATCTGGCCAGCAAATTACGACTAAGGTAGTATAAGATGCCATACATATATGTCATGCCAAAATAAACAATACGGATATTTAGCTTCAGCATGCTACACTCTTCAGAAATTGAAACGCCACAATTCAAGTATAAATTTTATAGCTAGTATACATTTGCAGCTATATAGGACAGCTTCGGATGCAGATAACACTTTGATACCTTCCTACAGCAAGATTATATAGCAACCTGCTGCAGAAGGTAACAATGTATTTTCCGTAACATCACCAATCAACAAACAATAGTTGTGATTCAACACAAATTACTTCAGACCTCGTGTGGATAACCAATCTAACTCAAGAACCAAATATTTTGTAGGCAACCAAGCCACATAACTGGCAGCATTTTAGCTAAACAATCAACCTGTCAGTAGCTTCCAATCATATCTACTATATCATTGCCTAGTTCGACAAATCTATCATCTTCAACATGCAACAATGTAAGATGTCATTTATTGTTGAAACATACTTAAAAGAGTAAATTAAGTGAGGATGGGCAGCTGGATTGTATCAACAACAATTTTTTCTTATAACAAGCAACTTTTCTAATGCAAACACGAAACCATTCCATCACAACATTATACATAAAGTACAACAAGTGGTATTCTGCTACTTGCTCAAATAAAACGTACAAGCATAATAAATCTTTGCCAAAATAGGTCGCACCACTAAGAAACATAATTTAAGACAATAGTTCTCAACTTAAGTTATGCCACTAAGCGTAACTAGTCAGTTTTCTTGCCCTCCGAGGTGTTCTTCAAATGCTTGTAGCGAGCATAGACGCCCAGACTGTAGCCAAGAAGTCCAGCAAGAGCCATCACACCAATAGGGTGCACCAGCATCCCTATGGTGCTGCCAAACAAGTAGGTGAGCAGAAAGTCTGGCAGGAAGAGGACGATGCTCAACCAGTACATGAAAACCATCAGGTCCGAGCCGACGAGAGCGAGGCGCAGCCTGTTGAACGTCACGAGACACGTCCAGAAGAACATGGGGAGGTGGATCAGAAGCGACAGCCCGACAACAAGGAAGTAGGTGTCGTCATTGTAGCGGAGGACCAACCATGCCGCGCCCATGGCGCACGCCAGCGAGGCGATGGTGGAGTAGAAGGAGAACACGGTGACTGCGTACCTATCCTCCTTGAGCTCCTCTTCACCGAGAGCGGGGACGGCCTCAGCGGAGAGCTCGAGGCCCTTGCGCTGCCGGTACTCGGCGAGCGCGTAGCCGAACAGGCCGGCGGCGTAGGCCGTGTCGAGGAGGATGAGGAAGATGCCCGCCGCGGAGCTCACGTGGGTGACGGAGACGGCGAGCAGCGCGATGTAGGAGATGGAGAAGAAGACGGTGCGCGCGCGGATCGCCGCCGTGAGGTAGATGGTCCACAGCGTGAGGTAGCAGCAGACGATTACCGAGAAGGTCCACACAGCGCGCTCCGGCCGGTCGGCGGCGAGCCACAGCGCCAGCGCGGTGAGCAAGGCGAAGGCAGCGCGAGCAGGGATGAGCATCTTGGAGATGATGCCGGGGGCTGCAGGGGGGTTCGAGCCACCGGAGGAGCAGGCTTCGTCATCGACGCCGGCGCTGTCGATGTCCGTGGTGATGACGTTTTCCACTTCCACGGCGGCGCTGGGATCAATGGGGAGAAGGGTTGCGGCCAGCGTCCTCTCGCCGTCATTGTCTATAATGGGAAGGGCGGAGGCTAGGTTGTGGATCTCATCAGCCATGGACGCGACGGCGAACTACCTACGGCACGGGGATGACGGCGCAGTTCTGTTATTTTTATTTTTATTTTATTTAGCACAGTTTGCAATTCTGTTTGTATTAGAGTAGAATGAGACTTGGTCCACATGGGCTTCCAATAGGCCCTGACTGTCCGATTAAATATGCCCATACGTTCCCAGGGCAAAATGGAGACCTTTTCTCCAAATGATTTTAAATCCCTTGAGACCATGCATGTTACTTACAGTTAGTAGAACAATATAAGATCTCGTATGAATTACTATATCATTATCACCTTTTAGATTTCAACAATTTAAATAGAATATTTCAAAATTTTGTTAAACCTATTTTTGATCATTTTTTTATATATATGAATGTAGAATCAGATTTATTAAAAGGTTAAATTGAGTCTTACAAACTGTTGATTTTTTTTAAAGAAAGTTGAGTCGATGTGTATTTCAAGCTATTGAGCTATAAAATGTTGTGGTGTCTAGGTAAACTGTTGAACAAGCAAAACTATTGTCGAATCTATTAGTATTTTATTGAGTGCATAAATAATTTTTTACAAAACAAATAGTTCTACCACTGTGTCGTTGTTTGCTGACACCAGCAAGGAAAAAGAGATGCCAACTTAGTTTAAATAGTCATAACATTTAAATGGAGAGTTCACTTGTGATTCTGTTTCCGCTGATATGCTCAACACGACAAGCCGGCCAAAGCAATATCAACTTGATATGTTTCGAAGAACTTTTACATTGGCTAGAATCTAACAAAAGTTTATGCAGGTCGTATAACAAGAGTTTTTTTTTCTGCGAAGAATATAACAAAAGTTGATACAATGAAACTTTCAAAACAATAGCACTTTGTATAGTTTAGTTCGATGACGAATACTTATGTTGTGTGACTAGTAGCAAACTTACTCAAACCATAACCATGAACCCTAAAGCTCGAAACTCCATAATCCTCACCCAAAAACCCAAACAGCCTATTTTTCCATTTAAAATGCTATAAACAACTCTAGAAATTTTTGCACTACTAACCTCCATTTCAGTTTACTTGTCACTTCTTAGTTACTGTAACAATTTTGACCGACCGTCTTTTTCTCTAAATTTGTTAGACTAAAACTTTCTTATAAATAGAATTATCACAAAATATACTTCATTAGTGTTATGTGCTTTTAACTATGTGTAGAACTTTTGTAGAAAAAGACGCAAAGTCAAAGTTGCTACAGTATTTAGAGAGTGACAAGTAAACTGAAACAGAGGTAGTATAACTTGCCATTAAAAAAATAAAAAATGTTACTAGTATGTACATATATATACTTTTTATGCATATGATATTTCCCCCTCACGCAATGCTCTAACAAGTTATTACACGATACGTTGCATAAAATATATTAGGTTGTTACATCATGTACACATAATAATTGGTAGCACAAAAATAATATGGCATGTAAATGTGTCAATAAAAAAAACTAGAGTTGATACATGTCCGATTGAAAAATTTTATGTAGCAACATGTGCTATCCGAATAATAGTAACGTATATTTTCAAAAATATTTTTAAACATATAATTTTTTGTTACACTTTTCTTTGTTAATATTGTATAATTTATTTATTTTGTTACACTTATATTGTAATGAAAACAGCGTCGAGAACGGGGCTGTAAAAGCGAGCTATGACAATTCGAATGATTATTTGCAACAGGAAAAAGGAAATAAAAATATGTGCTTTATTTTTCTGGGCCCACGTGAAGGCCACGGGCCGCGAGGAGTGGGTCTAGTCTGTTTGGGCCTGTTGCGGTCCTGAAGGTGTCAGTTCCGGCATGCTCTGTTTGGGCCGCCTCGGCTTTGAGTCTGGCTGCCACGTTGCCAGCCCTTGCCGACGCCGGAAACCCTACGGGAATCTTCCCTGACGCACAGGGCAATGCGCGGGCGTCTAACGCCCACACGATTCCGCCTCCGCTCTTTTTATTTGGTTGGGCCTTTATTTTTCTATTTTCGGCCCACTATTCGGCTTGGCCTTATTATACTCCTCTGGCCGCCTGTTTCATTTCTCGTCGTTTCATTTCTCCAGTTGGTTTCGATAAGGCGAGAGAGAGGCGGAGGCGGAGGCGACGAGGCGGAGGCTTGTTTTCGCCGGAGGATCCGGCGAGGCGAGGCGACACCGGCGGAGATCCCGCGGCGTCGTTTCTTCCGGCGACGACGGTTTGACTGCTACTTAATCTCTCTCCCTTTTCATATCGAATGATTTCTGTGGAACCCTATGTCGTTTCATATCGAATGATTTCTGTGGAACCCTATGTCGTTTGAAATCCCCTGTTTCTGTGAGATGTAATATCAGATTTCTGCACAGCTGCTTCATCTCATATCGAATGATTTCATACCGCTATTACTACTTCTTAATCTTGATATTTCTGGAACGCTAGGTTGTTTTGAAATTGCTTGTACGTTTGAGATTTAATCTTACAGTTCGTCCATTTTGGTGGTCAGGCAAGTTGGCTTCTTGTAATCACGGCAGTAGTTGTTTTGTTTACCTTTTCTGTGCAGAACCCTAGTATAATTTACCTATGCTAATATTTTGGTTCAATTTTTTATGTTGTTCTGGGATGTAATTCATGTGTAGTTACATCAACTGGCTGTCTGTGTTTAATTAAACGAACGTTGTATAGTTTTTAAGTGGTTGTTGATTGGATATTCTTACCGACAATATGTTATGACTGGAGATTCACTTGATGTGTTTGTTTTATTTTTTTAGGTCATACTTTAGTTATAGTTGTAGGTAATTAGTGATTGACGTTTTTCTTTGAATCTTAATGCAGTGATGTCTCAAAGTGATGGTGTAGCGCGAATGAAGCATCGTTTCTCATCGAAACGTTTGCATGATCTAGTAACTTCTTTGAATGATGTGCAGAAGGGTTTTGTTCATAAGAATGGTTTTGGTTATCTCTTGGGAATTAAATCTTTTCATGTTCCTACACCTCTGCTTGAATGGGTGATGGAGCAAATGATTGCTGATGCATGTGAGTTCCGACACAGGAATAAGACTATCAAGTTTGTTCGATCACTGGTGTCTGACATTATTGGTATCCCTTCTGGAAATGTTCCTATTATTCTAGATCCTAAGGATCCTCTTGTTATCAGGAAAGTGGAAGAGGCAAAGTTGAAATATTCTGGTGGGAGTAAAACTTCTATTTCTGAGGTCATTGCTATGGCTCTTGATGACAATGAAGAAGATTCTTTTATGATGTCTTTTATGTTAGTTGCTTTATCCACTGTAATATGTCCTAGCACCCAGAATTTTGTCAATCTTAAGTACTTGAGTTGTTTGACTGTTGCTAATGCTATCAAGAATTATGACTGGACTGGTCATGCGCTGCATTATGTATCCACTGAACTTAAAAAGTTTCATGGTGCGTTGGATTCATATGATGGAAATGGTCCTTTTACTCCAATATATGTTGGTTCTTGCCTGCCATTGCTTGCTGTAAGTTTCTATGCTCCCCTTTTTATAGGTCTACTGCATGTTTTGATTGTTTCTAATTTGCTCATGTCTCCTTTGTTTTAAGATTGCATATATGGACCATCTTGATCTTGATGGACATGCTGATCAGTACAGAATATGTTATGCTGTTCCTAGAGTATGCAACGTGAGCTCTGCTGATTTTGAGTTTATTGCCAAGTTTGATCGCAATGAAGTTATTGAAGGCAAAGTTGTTTATGGTATTCGTGATGTAAGTATATTTGTGGTGTTCCATGTTATATTTAATTCTTTCTTGTTCTTTGTGATGTATCTTTTTATATCCTTGGTTGTCTATGTTGAGGATTTTTTTTTCTTTCAGTTTCGTGATGCAGAATTGACTCCTTATGTTGCACATCCTCTAGAATTTCCTGACTGTATGAATGATGTACCATCAATTTCTGGTCTTGGTCAGCATGAAGCTGCTCCTTCTTCATTGGGTGTAAGTTTTGCTTAGTTCGATACTTAGTAGTGTAGTTTTTTAGTTTTGTACCATTCTTAACTCGTTTATATATATTCTTAGGTTGATCCTGGGTTGCAACTTATTGTTTCAAAGTATCAAAAGTCTTTGAAGCAAGAGATTGAGAAATCTGTTATTCCCCGTCTAGTTAGAGCTGTTGCTCCTGTGTTTGCAAAACAAATGACTCTGATGGCTGGTGAAATATTTTCCTTTTGCCAAACTTTGAACAATCCATCTGATGTTATTCCTTCTGATGATGTTTTTGTTCCTCAAAATGCTGCTAACACTGAGAATCCTAATTTTGAGCACTCAAATGTTATCTTTTCTGAGCAAGATAATTCTGATCGAAATGTGAATGTGTCCAATGATGTTGATGAACATGATTCTCTTGGTAATTCTGAAGATTTTCATATCCACTATCGATCTAGTGCTTTGGAACGATGTTTGGTATCTCCAGATTCTGATCCTACCAATGCCACTGATTCTCCACGTATTATTGCTAATGAAGAAGATGATGAATTGGATAATTGCATTGGACCAGGGCTTAACATTGCTATGGATTTTGCCACTGAATCTTTGTGCAGTCAGCCATTTAGTGGTTCTGAATGTGGTAATTTTTTTCCCTTTCATTGATTTCTATATTTTCATATATTTTGGTGCTAATAGAATCAAGATTAGACTTGTATAATGGTTGTAATATATTGATTTTATTTATATTATGCAGTTGTTTCTCAAGCTCTCATTATTGATAACAATAGAACTGGTACTAGTACTTTGGAAAAGCAGAATCGTAAGAAGAGACATGTGAGGCATACTGATGATTCTATTGTTGTGAAGCTCTCTGTTTCTGCTGAAGCTCAAGAGTTATATGAACAATATGTTGTCAACAAAGTTCATCATGCAAATACTGAATCTGATTCGTACGTTCTTTTGACCTGTAATGTTTGTGAAGTCTTATAGTTAATATATTCTTACTATATTTTTTGTCTTTGCAGTGTTGTGTTCGTAAAGATATCTGGTTTTCACTGCTCGTACTACAGATTTCACTCTTCGCTTCATGAAAGAGGTTTTATCTATGATGATCTTATGGCTGTTTTCATTCAATTGTTCAATCCTGAGTACAGGAAAGCTTCTGGGAGTTCATCATCTCGTAAAAAGATTGCTTTTACTCCCTTCTTTGTGGTAAGATTTTATATTTGTGGTAATAATATTTCTTGTGGTATATAAGATATTCTCGTGTAGTAACATGTTATCTATTTTTTTCTAGTCCAAGGTTCAGGAATCTTCTGATACATTTGATGCTGAGTCTGTTGAGGCTGAACTAACCAGGATAAATGGAGATTATAGACTGGATAGATGTGATCTGGTATAATTTGTCAATATTTTTTTTTCTAATTGTAATACACAGTTCACATATGAATATAGTACAAATGTTCTTTGTTCTGTGTATCGTATGTAGTTTTTTTTCCCCAAGTTTAGGGGTAATCATTGGGTCCTTGTATGCATCAATGTTCTTCACAAAGAAGTTAACTTCTTTGATCCTGCTGATAGCATGACTTCTGAAGACAGAGATGAACTTCTTGAGAATGTGGTAAATCCTGTTTTCAATTTGTTCTCCAACATTTTCTTAAAAGAAAATCTTGTTTCTGATATATTTTTTTCTTAGGTGCTTAACTTCCAGAGGGCTTTGCTCCAACGCTGAAATATTTGAATGGAACTTCACTTCGTATCCTCGTGTGTATCCTTCAGTTCCTAAGCAGAAGAGGAGGTATTTTCAAGCTGTATGAATGTTTTTCTTTTGTTTTCCATACTGTAAAAAGAGATTTTTATTAATAATTACATTTGTGTAGGTGGGATTGTGGTATCTATGTCATCTTGTACATGCTGTATTTTAATGGAAAGCTTCAAATGATCTTTGATGAAGTATGTTCTTTTTATAACCAAATTTGTGCCTTTGTGCTTTAATTTACTTCTACATGACTTTTCTTTTAACTTGTTTCTTGTGTTACTTCTTTAGAAAGAGGCTGCAAAGTTCAGGAAGCTTCTGGCGCACAAGTGCATTACCAGTCTCGACAATGAAGTTGATGCAAGTTCGGTTGCTTCCTTGGAATCCTAGAACAAGCTCAGGAAACAATAGTTATCTTAGGAAATGACAATGGTCTGTAATATAAGGATGTTTCTACTTTTGTTGTCAAACCTACTTTTGTAAGGATAATGTGTGCAAAGCATTGTAATATATGAATGTTGCTTTGTGATATTGGTTGAAATGGTATGTTTTTCCTGCTTCTTTCTATTTATTTTATGTATTTTTTTTTGGATCGGAACACACAACTGACTTGGAACATCACTTGTTTCCATAGTCGTACCATTATGTTCCATACAGATTGTGTTGGTATGTTGGTTGTTAATGATTTTTTGTGATATGGAGTCTGATGTTCTACACATTTTCACTTGAGTGAACGTATTCTCGAAGTTCCAGAACATCTGATGTTCTGATGTTTCCAACAAGTTGTTCTGGAACATATGTTCCAAAACATACGAATAATATGTTCTAGAACATATGTTCTGAATTTCATCTGATGTTCTGGGATCTTGTTTCCTGGTATATGTTCCGGAACTTTTTATATTGGAACATATATTCGAGCTGGAATGTTCCAGAACACTCAGATGTTTTGCTGAATGTTCTGAGGTTCTGATGTTCTGGCACTTGACTGTTCCAGAACATCAAAACACTATATTATGATGTTCTGATGTTCTGGAACATATGTTCATACCGGAGCTGTTCCAGAACATAACTGTTCCAGAACATCAGAACATTTTATGTTTTACTGTTCATGTTCGTATGAAATGTTCTGATGTTCCAGAACATCGAGGACTTTTTTTTTATATGAAAATGTTCTAGAACATTATTCACGCTTTTGTTCTGATGTTCTGTATGAAAATGTTCTGATGTTTCAGAACATTATAACATTTCGCATGTTCCAGAACATGCAGTGCTTTTCCAGAACAATTTTTTCAGATGTTCTGATGTTCCAGAACATGCAGTGCTTTTTTTTCCAGAACATTTTTTCCTGTTATGAAAATGTTCCATTCATGTTTTTGTTCTGATGTTCTTTACGAAAAATGTTCTCTTGTTCCAGAACATTTTTCATACAGTTCAGATGGTCCAGAATACCCATTGTTCTGATGTTCCAGAACAGTTTTTTATGGGAACTAATTTGATGTACGTGTTCTGGAACATTATGCTTTGATCTGTTTGTTCTGGAACAAAGAACATTATTCACGCTTTTGTTCTTTTGTTCTAGAACAGTTCTGAATTTTTTGTCTGGAACATTATGACACATGTTGTTTTGGAACATTTAAACGAATTTTTTTGTGTGGAACATATGGTTTTTTGAACATTATTATCTTCGTCGGAAAACAACCATTATCTTAGCGCATGAATAAATACATGTCATCAATCATTAGTACATGTCATGAACTGCATAAATAAATAGTGCTTTCATACTTCTGAACTTGCCCAACTTGCTAAATAAATTACAATTTATTTTCTGAATATTTGCCTTCTGATTGATTTATTCTTGATTTTCAGCGGTCTTCTTCTTTTTTGCCTGAGTTTTTTTCTTTGCAGTTGATTTCTCTGATGCTCGCAGCAATCTGTTGCCTTTTGCGACACTTTTTGCTTGGATAACTTTAGGATCCTTCAATATTGTTGTGCTGTTTGCAGATTCTTGTTGCTGATCTGTACGTTGACCACCATCTATTTCCTCCCTTAATTTTTCCAATCCTTCCATAAATTGCCTGCTCTTTGATGGATCTTTGCAATAGTCAGCACATATCCCTGCACTTCTGCTCATCATCATTCCATACCTTACTGCATTCCCTGTGGCGGCACTTCCTGTTTTCTCAAGGCATATTTGTTTCTGCCTTTTAAGCTCATCTTCTTTCCATTTCTTTGTCCATCTTTCTTTAATATATCCATCTGGTATTTTATGAATTCCAAGCTGATTGAATAGTCTAAGTACATGGCAGCAAAGGATTCCATCTCGGTCATATTTTGAACATATGCAATCAAACTTGTGTCTTTCTTGATCAACTTGAATTATGAATTCATCTTTGTTAATTTCTCTGTCCTTGTACTTGATCTCTGCCTTCAGTAAGAATGTTTTCCCTTTTTCAAGATCATTAACTGAATAGGCATCTGAGTATCGTAGTTCCAGTATGAATTTTTCATAGATGCCATTGTTATATACCTCTGCTGCATGTCTTTCTATTGGTTTCATTGTGCTGTATACTGGTATGAGCACATTTTTTTTATATCTGTCTCTGTCTTCTATCGATTCTTGTTCGTCCTGGAATATCTCATACTGGTGTAGAAATGTTTCAATAGTATCTTTTCTCATGACATAATCTTTGAAGTTGGAGTTTGTGCTTTCACTTCTTCCTGGGGACCAAATGAAAGGGCAGAACACTGTTTTCAAACAGACTGGCACCCACATCTTTCTTGTTTCAAACATATTTTTGAGGTAAGTATTTTCTGTTAACTCGTACTTCTCTATCATTTGTTGCCAGCCTTCTTCAAACTCTTCCTCTGTCAGAGAATGGTAGATTAACTGTTCTAGGATCTTATCCAATCCTTTTTTTGCTGCCAGCACTGTTCTCAAGTTTTCTCTAGCATTTCTCATGATATGCCAAAAGCAATTCCTGTGAACTTGATCAGGTAGTATCTCAGATATGGCTTTCTTCATAGCAGCATCTTGATCTGTAATAATGAGTTCTGGCTTTTTTCCGTTCATCACTGATAAAAATGTTTGAAGCAGCCATTTGAATGTACTAGCTTTTTGGTCTTCAAGTAAAGCACAGCCAAATACTACATTCTTGCCATGTCCATTTATACCAACTATTGGCGCGAAAGGCATATTATATTTGTTGGTGCTGTATGTCGTGTCAAATGAAACAAAATCTCCATACAAGCTGTAATTTAGTCTTGCATTTGCATCTGTCCAGAATATACTTTTCACTGTATCGTCATTGTCATTTGTTCTTATTTGATAGTAGAACCCAGGCTGTTCGAACTGTAACTTTTCCACAAATTGAATTGTCCTGTGGATGTCTGTGTTTTTTAACATCCTTTTTCTATCTGCTTGCTTCAAGTTGTTGATATCTATTTTTGAGAAATTCATAATCTTGAAGCTGCCACTCATTTTCCGAAATATGGCCATGATCTTTCTTGGCTTAATTCTGCTATCCTGAAGTACTCTTGAGAAATCTTTTTCTACCTCTGACATGTATCTGTGTTTCAGGAAAAATTTTGTCATCGAAGGGCAGCTCACTAGTTCATGATTGTGTTCACTGGTTATTGCTGTGATGATCCATTTCTGCTCTACCAGTGTCACACGTACTTTCATTGGACAACCTGTCCTTTCAATAATGTATCTCTTCCTTTTTTTGTTGGGCTGGTCATCTTCCTTGTCCTTCCGACATTTGTTGCACTGTAAAGTTATCTTCTTCTGCTTGTAATTTCTTGCTTTAATGACTGAGAATCCAGTAACTTGTCCATAAATATTAACAAATCTTTGCGCTTCATCAATTGAATTGAATGACATTCCCTCAACAGGTGCCTTTGCTGCTATTATTTCTTCTGCAGTAGGAAAGAAGTAGTCATCTTCTTGAGGTACCTTGTCTGTTTCACTTACCTCGTTATCTGAATCAATTGCACTTTCAAATGCACTGTCAACTGCATTTTCAGCTGCATATTCTGTTTTATCTTCATGTTGCACCTCCTCATCCAGTCTAGCGATTAGTTCCTGAAATAAGTTCAATTAATTTTTAAAATGCGTTTCATTAGCTATATGAAAGGTGTTTTACTTAATATGCATTACATATGGTTGCTTACCTCCAATTCTTTGTTCTGTATAGGTGAGTGAGAACTTTCCAATCCTGTAGCTGTAGAACTTTGTGGCTCCAGTGTTTCACTTAGAACATTATTTGATGTGAAGGAACTCTGCAATATATCTCTTGTCAAATAAATTTTGTTTTCTGTGAATTACTCATGTACAGTTTTTTTGCTTACCTGGTTTGATGTTGCAGCAACATCTTCGGTTTCCTTTGATAGTGTTTCTTGTTCATGACTTGGAACTCCTGTAGCAATACTTTCAACATTATCCTCTATTAAGTCTGTAAATTTCATGTTCTCCTTCTCTGCTCTTGTCTTTTGGATTTTCTGCAATAGTTTACAGCATACCATCATTATCTACTTCAGAATCATTTCTTGCAAGGGATTTCATATTTCTAACACAACAGTGTACAATAGTTGGCAATATTACCTGTTTCAAGTCAGATACTATCTGACTAACATTCATGTTATTGCATTCTGTAGGACTGGTATCTGTTGAAGGTGCACTTGATTGGACAGATTTAATGGTCTTCAGCATACTTGTATTTTCAGCAGACTGCAACCTCCTTTTGTCCTGATTTTGATACTGGAATGAAATGTAGTTAGTACATGGTTTATTTTGTCTTCAATGTTTTTGTACAGTATACTTGAATCAACATTGATTCTATTGATCCTCTCAATTAAGGAATGAATTTGCTTGTTACCTTTCTCATTGCTGACTGTACTAGGAGGTATGGATTCCGGGGCACTCTTTTCTCTTGTTGTTTCTGATTTCGTGTATTTCTGTTGTCCATCTTATCTTGGAGCACCTGATGCAGCATAATTCGAGTTCTATGTAAGAAAATTTTTGGATTGGAGTCTCAATCAGAAGGTAATTTTACAAATTACCTCTTTGTTTTTTGGTTCAGTGGGTGGACCTTGAAGCAAAGCATCCTCCTTTGTGGTTGGAATACTTGATTTGTCTGGTTCAATTTTGTCTTCCTTTTCTGGTGGCGCCATGGATCTCGTCGGAGGCGTGGCGGCGCGCCTTTGATCTTGTCTGCCGCCGCCGGCCAGATGCTGCGCGCGTGAACAAGAGGAAGCCTTGGCAAAGAGGTAAGAAATTTTTACTCTTTTGCCCTCTGTTACAGCTTGCCCTGGACCCATCTCTTCAAGGGTACATTTGTAATTTTGTTTCTCACTGAGTCGTGCTTGGTTTATTTTGGGGTTCGCCTCTGTCCTCTGTTCTCAGAGGTTGCGCTCCTTTAGATTTGCTCCTCTCTCTTTGCTCTGGTTATTTCCCTTGGGTTCCTCCTCAAGGTATATGCTTCTTTCTTTCAATTGCCTCCCTCCTTTTCGTCTTCTTCCATTCACTCCTTTTCAATTTCTGAATCCGCTTCAGCTAACAGTAAGAGTTTTGACTCTGTTCGATGTTAAATTCGGGCTCACTTTGTAGTTTGTTACATGGTCAAATGGACCGGAATATCAAGAGTAAGAGGATATGTTTGGAGACTTCTGATTCAGTTCCTCCCCATGTTAAGAAATCTAAAGTATGATCCCTAATTCCATTTTTTTCTATTTCCATTTTCTGTGACCCTGCAATCTGTTAGTGTTCTTATATTTGATTGTAACAGGTGGTGGATTATAATTCAATTGAAAGTCTAATCAATGTAGTCAAGAGGTTGTCCCCAGAGCAGAAAGCTGTAGTTGAGGAAATTGGGTTCTCTTCCTTATTTCAGTTGTCCTGTTCTGATGTTCCCCTTGACCTGTTAATGTGGTTATGTGATCATTTTGACTGTTCTACAAGGACACTGAAACTACCCAATGGTTTTTCTTTCACTCTGAATGCTAGTTGTGTCAAAAAGGTCATTTCAATTCCTAATGGACAGATTCCTATACAAGGGAATGGAACCTTTGAGTCTTATCAGTTCTTCAAAACTCAAATTAATTTTGATGGTACCGCAGCAACTGTTCCTGAATTGTGTTCCTTAATAACTGAGGATTTGCTGGGTTCTGAGTTTGCTAGGGTATTTATGGTACTTTCATTATCTTCATTCTTGTGCCCAAATACCAGAGGTGTCACCAGCTCCCGGTATTATCCAGCTCTAATGGATGTTTCTTCCCTCAAGTATCTTGACTGGTGCTCTTTTGTGTTGGACTGGCTTGTTTCTTACATTAAGAAGTATCAGCAATTTCAAGGGGACAAATCCAATGTTAAACTTGGTGGTTGTGGTCTTCTTCTTGTGGTAAATTTTGTATGTCAATTGATTTATTTTGTTAACTACATTTTTAGCAGTCACAACTTAACTGTTTTTGAAATTTTGATAGATATGCTATCTTGAGTTCTTATGTGCACCTGAGGTTAAACTTGGAGACAACTTGCCCAGGCTTGGGTTGTGGTCATCCAGAACTGTTCATGCGGTTACTTATCTCGACTCGTTTCCTGGTTCACAAGCATCTTTTGGAAAGCTTCAAGTGAGTTTGTCTATAAAATATTGTTGCAACCTGCATTCAATTGTTCCATTTTTATCCAGAACTATTGTTTATTTGATTTTTTTGTTGCCTTTTTGTTTTCAGTTGAAACATATTTGCTGTACCCCTTTCAAAGATTGTTATTCACCTGGCAGTACCTATGTTCGTTCGTTTGATGATACAGAGAATTTTATTAGACTCAATTTTCCAGCCTCTTCTCAAGAGAATGTAAGTTATTTTGAACTTTTACTGTCATTGATGAGCCCCTCAGCTGAAATTATGTGAATTTTCTACGACATAAATTTAATTTCAGGTGATTGGTGCTGTATTTGTTCTTTATGCATCGCTTGAACGGTCATTGGGTCAAAATTCTTTTTCTGCAACTTGGGCATCTGTTCTCCATGTATTGCAATCGATATGCTCTGTTCAAAATGGGACATCTAAAATATCACTGACTTATCTCGAAGATACAGATTCTGACAATGAAGGAACTGATTGCTCTATTCATAAGCGCAAATTGTCTCATAAACCATCTAAAGTGTCTTCTCTAGTATATGATAATTTCATTAAATCATATCCTAGTTTTCCACTGCCTGTATTATCAGACTATAATGCTATTGATGGTGACTGTTCAGTGGTCTTTCATAGACTCTTGAGTCAATATCTTCAGGAATCTGAATCATTTGCTGATCAATCATGTAGTCTTACCTCTGAGTTTGATAATCCGTCTTTTTCCATTGAAGACTGCATTTCACAAGTTTTTGAAAACATTACTTTGAATGTTCCATCAGTGGAAGAAGAAATCAATTTGATACAGTTAGCTGCTGGTAAGTCTTCTTATTACATCTGTTATGTTTTTTATTTTAATAATATATAGCATTTATACTTGAAATCCTTTTTCTTTATTTACTGTTTACATAACCCTGCTATTTTTGTAGGTGATCCAATTCCCAAGAAATATATTCCTGACAAATATATTGATGTTCAACTGATTGAATCATTCATGAAATCTTGTGAGGATCTTCCTAAAGAAGTGTCAGTCGCTAATGAAGAGTCTTTTGAACATATATCAGTTGCTGCAAGCAAGCTACAATCTGCTAAAGAGTTGATGCTACCTGCTGCTCCCAAACCAATTTATCACCATGAAGTTGTCAGTTATCATGGTGCAAACAATCAAGAAACTGATATTCCTGATACATTAATGAGGATTTCAAGTATTGCAGGGATTTGATTGATGAGGAAGGTGTTGTGATTGCCTCACTTAGGAAACAAGCAATACTCACTGCTAGTACTGCTAAGAAGAATTTCTTCCAGATGTTCACATCTAATATTGACAGAAGCAAACAAAGGTGCTTAACTGTTCTATATTGAGTTTTTTTTTTAGTTTCACTATATGCATTGTTGTACTCTTAGTCTATATTTTTGTGCAGCATTAAGGTTTTTCAGATCGGTCCTACCTATGTCGACCACTTCAAATTGTCTCTATCGATGATGGTTGGTGGCTGGACCTACTATCATGTAATGAATTCTTTCCTTAAGATGCTTGGATGTCAACAAGATAGCATAGTTAATCTGGAAGGACATGTTTACCAACAGTACTTTGACTCGCAAACATCAGTATGTATTATTGGCACTGGCTTACTAATTTTTTCTTTATATATTCACTTGTCTCTTATATTTGCTCATATACTAATGCGTTTCAATATGTTCAGGCTTTGCTATTGCAACCGTCCTTAGATCACAGCAAGTACAAGCAAAATTTTCTTGAGATTGTTGGATTTCGGCTCTATAGAGCAGGCTTGGTATGCTGCTTATTATCAGTATCTTTGTTACGTAGTACATTGCTACAAACATTAGTAACTGAAACTTTTTTGCAGCTGCATATACCTTGTTTCGTAAGTAATAAATAGTTTATTGTCGTTGTCAATTTCAACAATGAAAGTTTTGATGTTCTAGATTCTGAGAAAAATCCAGTGCAGACAACTTCTTTAGCTCATGCTGTTATAAACAATTTCAAAGTGTTCTTTCAGAATGCTTTTCCAAGATGTTTGAGTTATGATATCACTAAATTTACTGTACGCTTCATTACAGTTCCCAAGCACAATTTTAGGTATGTTGTCATTATAAATCATTATTCTGACCTTTTTAAAATTTAGTTTTCTTATGTTCCATAATAGTTTTGTCTCATACAGATATGATTCTGGGGTGTTTGTCATCCAGTTTCTTATGACCTACAATGGATCAAATGTTGAACCCTTCTCCAATGTTAGTTAATTACTTTTTTGATTACCACATTTTTACTATTAGACCATTTGGTATTCATTTAATGTTGGTTTATACCTTTTTTCAAGCTGATTTACTTGTGCTTCGTTCAAAATTTCTCTTTCAACTGCTCAGTAGCAAATACAATGAAATTCAGCCTCCAGTTCTGTACAACTTTCTCCAGCAGCACGTAAGTTTTTCTGATCATATATTTGCTGTTTAAGTATTTTTCAAGTTGCAATTATTGCTCATTATCCTTATTTTCAATTGTTGTTATTTCAGGGAAACAACACTTGATATTATTGGTGCCTGGAACAGCACTTGGTCAGAGCTTGTTTGTTGTTATGGCCGGGAAACAATACTGGAAGCCATTGCCTTGATATTCTTGGTGCCTGTAACATGTTAGTTTCTGAAGGATCAAATTTCCTTGTAGCTTGTTATGCACGAAAATGTAATAGCATATTTGTTACCTTAAAGTTGTGTGATACATCTTATCCTGCTTGCAATATACCGTATACCTGATGTAATATATTAATTCAAAAATATTTTGTTACCTTGCAATATTGCATATTGCATGGTTTTGTTAGCGTATACCTGCTTGCAATATTTTGTTAGCTTGTTATGTTGCATATTGCATGGTTTCGTATATGTCATTTTTTTAAAATATATATTTGGCTTTTTTTTCAATTGGCGATCGTAGTAACAGTCAACAAAGCAATCAGAATTATTGTACTTTGTATTATGCGCGTTAAATACAGTCAGAATTATTGTATCACGCAGAAACAGTCTACGAAGCCAAAAAGCGCAGAAACAGTCTATGAAGCCCAGAAAAAATTAGGCCCAATAAGCCCCTCGGACGCGCGCGGGCGCGGGAGGCGGGAGGGCGCGGGGGGTGTGCGCCAGACGCACGCGCGTTACTCAGGTCGGAGGGGACGCGCTCCCGAAACCCTATACGTAGCGCGCGCTACGCCGAGTGCACATATAGCGCGCTTTGAGATTGGTGCGGAAAACCAATCGGACGGCCGCGAAATCTTCTTCCACCTCCGTTCGAGCTCGTGTGCGGCGGCGGAGAGTGACGGCGACCCGCCCCGGCGAAGCCGGGTTAGCGCGGAGGCGGGCGGCGGCCGCGGATCCTGCGGTGAGAGCCGCCGGAGACGGAGGAAGAGGGCGGGGCGGGGGCGAACACGGCGACGGGCCCGGCGAAGCCGGGTTAGCGTGGGAACGGGCGGCGGCCGCGGATTCGGCAGCGGAGCCACCGGAGACGGAGGAGGAGGGCGGGGCGGGGGCGTCTCGCCGGAGAATCCCTTAGTGCGCGGGGTTTGTACCCCCAACTCTAGGTCTGTCTCCGACGGGCATAGAAAGCGGCGTCACACCGACGGGTTAGCGCGGCGGCGGTCGAGGGCGGCGGCGGAGGCGGCGGGGGCGCCGCCGGAGCCGGTGGGAGGCGGAGGCGGCGGGGGTGTCACTTCCCGACGGGTTAGCGCGGCGGCGGGAACGCCGCCGGACCCGTGCGGGAGGCGGAGGCGGCGGGGGCGAACGTCGAGGAAGAAGAAGGCGCGGGTGGGCCGCCGTGGGCCGTGCTACACCAAGGCTAGCGGTAGGGCGAGGTGCACATAGGGCGCCCCTGCCGACGCGTGGTCTGACGCAGGACGGTGCCGGGCCCGAGTGGACCGCCGCTGTGACCGTTGCTCTCCTCTTCCTCCGCCCCGGCCAGAGGCGATCGTCGGAGCTCTGCGGCTTCGCCTCCGGCCAGGTTTCGCTTCGGCCGTCCGTGTGGCTGTTATTCCGTGGTTCGGCTTCCTCATGCCTGCTCCTCTTTCTCAGTTAATAACGACGTTGGTTTGCTGCATTAATTTCTCCTTTTTTTTAATTTCGTTTCCTTGTTCTCTGATGTTTTCCTTTTCCGATTCTTTACTTTTTGGTCGATGCCCGTCGTTTCGCGCTTCGTCCGTTGGTGTTCCTCAAATCGCTGGGCGTGTTCTACGATTCCTACAGTTAGATTAGTTGTCCGCGATTCCAGATCAGTTGTGCGCTCTCCGGGCTCCTAGTCCCACCTGTGCTCTGTTCAAGACTGTTAATCCTAGCAGCTAATGTCGCTCTGCTCTACCGCTAATGTCGCTCTGCTCTACCTCTGTACGCAGGTACTAGTAGTGTTCCCTTCCGATTCGATTAGCTAATTCATCGTCATTCTGCAGCTGGTACGCAGGTAGTAGTGCTGCCTCTGTACCAAGTTCTGAGGGAGGGTTGTTGGTGCTCTCCTGCAGTGTCTACTCTGTGCCGTTTTTTTTGTTTTTTTTGTTTTTTTTTTTTTTTTTTTTTTTTTTTTTGGGGTGTTGTGGCACGATGATACCTGATGGTCGTTTCTGCCTCCTCCTATATCGTCACGTATATATTTGCACCTGCTGTGTTGTTATATCGAAGTTATTTTTTATTCTTTGTGTGTTCTTTGTTCTCCACCTCTCGCATTCGGTTTCCATACTAATGCAGCTGATTATGTATAAGTGATATTCCTGATCTATGGATCACCATCGTGGTAGGCAAGGAGACCAAGGTACAAGAAGTGTTCGTATACAGCTGGGGCACTCTCTGATACCTCTGCTGTGCAGAGTGCTACCCAGGATCCAACTGTGCAGAGCTCTTTAGCATCTACTACTTCATCTTCTTCCTCCTCCGACTCTGCCTTTGGGTAAGTACAATTTCATCTTTCTCAGACTATACTTTCTGTCCATGTTTTAGAAATATAGCCGTGGTATCTTCTAGTTGACATCATACCATGGGGCGAATCCCTGAAATGTACCAACTCGTACAGCTGCATTGGTTCCGGCTTCAGACAAAAAGACAACATACTGATATATCTCTACATATCTGAATGCCGTCCCGTTCTCTAGCCTCTGATTGGCTGGTTCAACCACCGTGGATCTAGCCATCAATGTTCACAATTGCCCCCACGTCACCATGCAAAGAACGCTGCCCTGGACGCCACGACGAGAGCCGATCGAGAAGCTTTGAATTCTTTGGCGCCACGCCCTGCAGTTCCTCTGGTCACCCGCACTCGGCCTTTCGATCCGGGCTGCTTGACTACCATCTTCTTCGGGTTGGCATTCTCAGTCCCAACGAGGCCCTGCACTTCCCAAGCGTGCCCGCGGCCGACGCGACACCGAGCACATGCATGGCGCCCATCCGTGACGCCTTCCGCGAGCACGTCGCCGCCAGCTGAGTGGAGGCCGTCGGCGTCAAGGGCCGCGCTCAGGGAGCTGCGGGAGAGGAAGAGCGGTTCTTGCCGGATTTGGAGTCGCACGCGCTGGCGTTGAGCTGGGCAACGCCGTCGTGGAACTGAGCGCCGAGCTCGCGGATCTATATCTCTCCCCGCAAACCAGCCGTGCCGCGCTGCTGAACCCGCTGGTCTGAGTGTGGCGCCCTCCCGCTCACGCTCACCAGGCAGGCAGCAGTCCGCCCAGGCCCTTGATGCCCGTGCTGCCGAACTGCTCCTTGCTTGCTACTGCGTGCTTTGTGTGTCAATTTGGACTGCCACTGCCTTCATGATTGATACAAAAACATGGCTAAGATAATACAAGTAATGTAAATGTAATTTTAGCTCTGGCCTGCTTTCAATTTTCAAATATTAGACCATGCTTTTCATCAATACAAAATAATGTACCACCAGTTTAGTTTCACTTTTCACAGATCAAAGTTTACAAACCTTCTGTCTCTTTGACATAGTTCAATCTGTGGCTATTATAGAGCAATGGTATTCGGATTAGATAACTTATTGTTTCAACGAACAGAAGTATGATTTAGTTCAATAAATGTAATAACTGATTTATATTTTGGTCAATTTGAAAGTACACATATTTAGAAATTTGAATTTCAGAGATGCCTACATTAGTCAACCATATCAAACGATTGGAGCAGCAGAAAGCTGACCTGCTATACATGTGTACTACTCTATTCTGACCTGAATAAACCCATATTGAGTAATAACAAAGGCTACTTGTTCTTAGCTTCCTATTTTGGCATTGTTAATAATACGAAGCTGATAGACTCCTAATCATATTTAGCGAGGTGGTCATAAAAGCATGAGTGAAATAACTAATATTCACAACGTTAGGGTTGTTAGTACCTACAGAAGTATGCATTTTACAGCCCATTTACCAAGATAACACATACAACCAGTGGTCATTGAAAGATCTGATGATGTATTTCAAAAAAGGCAAATTTGTCTAGAGCACACTATGAAAGTATGTCTTCGTTCAACATACACCGTAAAAGTCAAAATTGTCTGTGACACACTACGATTTTGTGACACCTTGTCTGGGACACACCGCAACCATTATAATACCATTCATTTCGGGCTGAGAGGCTCTGCGAAAAGACCTTTTTGCCCTTTTGAGCAGCACGTACAAATGAAACCTGAACCGTTTTGTTGTGACGGGTGCTCTATCTTAGCAACAAAACGGATTGATTCCTTCCACCCATCCGCCGCTCTGACCGCAGTTGAGAGGGTCCGACTCGACCAACTCAGGTTCCAGGGGCACTGGGAGTCATTTTCAAATGTTTCTCTCTCCACTTTAGCCGGAAATGATATTATAATGGCCGCGGTGTGTCCTAGACAAGGTGCCATAAAATCGTAGTGTGTCACGGACAATTTCGACTTTTGCGGTGTGTGTTGGACGAAGCCACACTTTCATAGTGTGCTCCAGACAAATTTGCCTTCAAATAAAATGTCCATCTATGTTTGTTTATGTGAATTACTCATAAACATCAGGTGAAACAATCTGGATCCAGTTTATCGTATTGTGACATCATTAGCTTATCTTTTGACACAAGACAGAGCGCGAAGCAGCAACGGCCACTGAACCATTCACCATTTTACCACGTTGTCCTACTCTCCCTTTGAAGCCAGAATGCACACAAGCTGATAGATAAAAACAAGTCATTATTACTCCTTATTTTAATATAATGAATTATCGGTACCTTATAATTCTAAATATATTTATTTAACTTTTTAAAAACTTTCATAATGTTCTCTTAAAAATAATATTCAAAATGTTTGTATATTTCTATGTTAATACAAAAGTCATTCAATAAAAAAATTAAAATGGAAGGGCACAACAGGGAACACCACACAAACAACACAATACGCGCGGCAAGGACCGCACGGTGTTTCTAGTTATCAACCAAAAAACGTTCCCTTATATTTGGCTCAAATCATTCAGATGTTATATCTACTGAAAGTGACTGGGCATTCCCAGTGGCAGCCCCTAAAACAGCAACTCTCTCTCTCTCTCTCTCTCCCTCTCCCTACAAATTCATACTTGCAAAAACAATTCAAAAAAACCTAATTAACCAAAATATTTTGTTTTGGTTATTAAAACAATACAAATATGATAATATTTGTAGCATAAATATTATCCAAAATATTATGTTTTGGTTATTAAAACAATACAAACACTTCCCTCTCGCCTATCTACAGCATGTAAACC
This sequence comes from Eragrostis curvula, assembly GCA_007726485.1. Taxonomy (NCBI): domain Eukaryota; kingdom Viridiplantae; phylum Streptophyta; class Magnoliopsida; order Poales; family Poaceae; genus Eragrostis; species Eragrostis curvula. The sequence continues at coordinate 48,634,807 of CM017440.1, read as the reverse complement.
ACGGCGACATATATATAGCAAGGTTCTTTTCGTTTCCTTTGGGGAAATGAATATTTCGATTTCGATAATCTGAACTGTGAAATGAGCATCTTAATAAGGTCACATAAATAGATGGTGTCATTGCATACGTTTGATCCTGCATCAACTGGCAGGCAAAGCATTATTGAACCGTGCAGTAACATCAGACGTAGTACATGCTCATGAAGAAATTTCTTTCTCATGGCAGCTCCGGCCCCAATCGACCAGAACACATTTTCAGCCATGGAGCCCACTAGTCCTGCGCCCCTCCCTACACACAAGCTCTGGCCGCTACCAGCCGAAGACTCCAGTCGTCGCACTGGCTGAGATCGTGAACTGTTGCCGCGTGCTCTGTCCTGGGAGCAACAGGGAGTCGTCGCACGGGCCGAGATCGTGAACTGTTCCCGCGTGCTCTGTCCTGGGAGCAACAGGGAACAATGAATTCCTGCTGGCTGAACTGTGGGAGCATCTCTCTGCCGTGCTGTGTGGGCCGTGAACCGACCGGCCCGGACGCGTAAGTGCGACGACTTGGAGTCTTCGGCTGGTAGCATCCAGAGCTACTACATCAAGAGCATCTATCAAAGGCAATTGCAATCTCAGCTGAGTTCCAACCCTTCTACTACTGTTTTTCCTCCTCTGAAGACACAGAGCTGAAGACGAAGGCATATCTCGCCCCCTACTAACCGACCAAGGTGCATTGTCTTATCTCTCTTCATCTTTGGTCTGTTCTAGACATCTCTTCCCTTCCCCAATAAACCGATCAAGGTGCATTGGGTATAGGGCTGGACGAAAAGCTCATGGCTCGTTAGCTCGGCTCGGCTCGTGACTAGCTCGGCTCGGCTCAGCTCGGCTCGTTCACTTTTTCTAACGAGCCGAGCTAGGTTTGTAGCTCGTTATGCTTAACGAGCCAGCTCGAGCTGGCTCGCGAGCCAAACGAGCCAGCATGCTCCAACAAGCCCAGCACCCCTCGGTCTCCTCCTCCCTCCACACACCTTATTCCTTTCCCGAATCACGCCGCCACCACACCTTGTCTCCTCCTAAATCCCCATCGCGTGCCTGCCTTGCTCCGTTCGTGAACCGTACCGCTTGCCTCGCTGACCTGTCACCTTGTTTCCTCGTCGCCCACTTGCGAGCTTGCCCGGAGGAGCTCCATGAGGTTGTCGGCGTCCTTTCTCCCGTCATAGCACTCGCCTCTCCCTTCTCCTTCGTCATCGACGCTGCAGCCATCAACGTCAAAGCTCATGATGAACATGAGCTCATTGTCCTCACCGCTCTTCCCATGACTATGGCGATGATAGAAGAGGACTGAGTCAAGATCCAAACCATGGATAGGCGACGTGAAGCGCGGCGGCTGACATCTCAAGCCAGGCGGTGCCACCCCTCCCTCTACTTCCCTCGTGCGGTGGTGTCGGTTCCTCCACATCTCCAGCCCCCGTCCCCTCTCGGTCGCGACGACCTCTGCGTCGTCGGCCACCGCCTCCTCGCCCGACACGTCATTGTGCTCAAAGGCGTGAAGATGTACCCAACGGCATGGTTATCGTCTTGTTCCCCAGATCGTAGCAGAGATGCTGGAGGCGAGTGACGAGCTTAACGAGCTGGCTCGCGAGCCAGCTCGAGCTCGTAACGAGCCGAGCCGAGCCAGCATTCTAGCTCGTTAAGATAACGAGCCGAGCCGAGCCAGCTCGTTATCCTAACGAGCTGGACCGAGCCGAGCCGAGCCGAGCCGAGCTGGCTCGGTAGTCCAGCCCTAATTGGGTATCTATCTAGGCATCCCTCTATTTTTTTTTCTCTCTTTCTTTTTCTTTCTCTCGGGAGATCTCTGTGGCTGTTCTGATAACAGATCGTGGTGAACATCCATCCCTACACACGGGTTGAGATCTAGTGCAGTTGCTTAAATTTTGATTTGTAGCAGCCAGAAATACAGCTACATCATCCATTGATGTGCATCATATTCACGTTCATTTCATTAATTTCGCAACTGCATGCTTCAGATTTGTTATGCTAGATCTCGATACCAAAACTTTCCAGCCCCTTGCCCTTCAGTTATCCTGTCACCGTAGTATCTAGTGCTACAGTAGTGCCTCTAGTCTTCCGGGACGAGCACAACACGACGGCGCCCATCATCTCATTTATCCAAGATGAAGTCAGTCAATGGATCATGGCGGGTGCGAAAAAACTAGCTCTCATTGTTGGTAGGACCAGTAGCGAGTAATCGCCTTAGTTTTTCTTTGCCCTGCGTCTCGGTCTGTTTGAGCAGGGATGGTGTATGCCAGCGCTACTCGATCGCGCCCTCTAATCTCTTCTTACTAATATACGCCGGTACAATATGCCGGATCTTTCGAGAAAAAACAGTAGTGCCTCTAGAACACAGTGGATTACAGGTGCAAATTGCATTGCATAAGTGGCATGTATCGTCACTGAGACATAAAACAACCAGAGAAGTTTTCCCATCAAAGTCATGTTGTAGCAAAATTTTCATCCAAGAAGAATAGGTACTTTGTCCTGGCTCCTTTCTTTGACTCCAGCGCGTTACCATGTATGTTATGTATTTCAACTCTCTCACCACTGTTAAAAATTTGATCAGGACCGTCCAGTAATTTTACATTCAGATTTTTCTTGCTAATTCGAAATTAATGACATCTCAATCTTTATGTAAAATATATGCAAACTTATATATTGCTTACTGATATTTTTTGTTATATACAAATTATGTACAGGAGATGATATTATACTATTTGTGCTAGTGCAGGTACCAAACCTGCCATTAATGGCAATGGCCTTGGATGCTTTGGCATCCTACGTCCAAAGCATGCTAATGGAGATGGCGACGGACGAGGTGCGTATGCTGCTTGGGGTTCCCAATGAGATGAATAAGATGGGTGTCAAGCTCGGGGACCTCAAGAAGTTCCTCGCGGATGCTGATAGGAGGAACATCACTGATGAGCTTGTGCACGGGTGGGTGAAAGAGCTTAAAGGTGCCATGTATGATGCCACAGACATACTTGACTTGTGCCAGCTCAAGGCCATGAAGCGGCGTCCAAGCCGGGACATGGGGTGCTTGAACCCGTTGCTCTTCTGCATGAGAAACCCCCTTCATGCCCATGACATTGGTAGCCGTCTCAGAAACCTTAATGAGAAGCTAGATGACATTATCAAGCGTAGCAAGACCTTCAACTTTAACCTCACTTCATATGAAGACCACGGAAGAAAGAAGGAGTCCTCCCGTCATCTTCCTAGCCGTGAGACAACGGGAGAGCCCGAGTTGGATGTGATTGGTGAGAAGATAAAAGAGGACACAAGAGATTTGGTGGAGATGCTCACACGCAAGGAGGAAACAATACATGAAGACAACAAAGTTATGGTTTTTGCCATTGTGGGAGTTGGCGGGATTGGCAAATCGACCCTCGCCAAAAATATCTTCAACAATGAAATCATCCAACAAGAGTTCCAAAAGAAGATATGGGTGAGTGTCAACCAAGATTATAGTGATACTGAGCTGTTAAGGAGAACCATAGAAGCTGGGGGAGGCAACCAAGCAGCTGGAAATACAATGGAAGTGTTGAAGAAAACTCTTAAGGAAACATTGAAAGGGTGCAAGACCTTACTGGTGATGGATGATGTTTGGAACCATCGAGCATGGGAGAATGTGCTTAAAATACCATTGACAAATGTCGTAGCTCAAGGTAGTCGTGTCCTTGTGACCACAAGGAATCATCGAATTGCCCGAGGCATGATGGCAGAGGAGCCATACCACAATATTGACAAATTAAAGCCGGAAGATGCTTGGTCTTTGCTCAAGGAGCAGGTATTTATGAGTTTAATTATATGTTATTACACTCTCTTTTTTTCTCATAGGCACATGTTTGCTGCACAGTCTATCTAGCTACCTAAGTCACCCAGAACCAATATTGGCTTCTATGGGCCATAGACTTATTGAGGAAAAGGCCAGGGTATTTCATTATCAAAAAAATATACGTTGCGTTCTATACTTTTTTGTGGGTATTCTATACTTTTATTTTAATAACATTAAAATTCATGAAAATCACAAATGCAATTTTTTCTCTTGTCTTTAGAAGTACATTCATTATGTCATACTTGAAAACATCATGTATAGCATTAAAATCTATGTCTCACATGAGTGAAAATAAAGCATTGTCTCACCCGAGTTTTTCTCCCGCTCTCTCTTCACATACCTTCCCCTAAATCTGGCCAGATCCCACTGGTTCTTTTGATGAAATAACAGTGGATGGTGCTGGAGCTAGTCCCGCTGCAACAAAAACCATTTATAGACACTTTGTTATTGGTATTTTTCTAATTTTCCTCTAATTAAATTGTAGAGACATATTTTTGTCGAAACCTAGAGAGAGAATATGTGAAAATTCTGAAAAAGAATGTGTCATATGGACAGTAGAAGCATTTTGTTAAGTGTCCACACATAAAACAATATAAATACTTTTTTGTGACATCTTAAAAATGGCTATATATTGTAGCGGCATTAATAGAGACATATATTAAGTCTCTAGGGACACTTTTTTACTAGTTTTTGGCAGCTAATAAAAAACTCATTAAAGTAATGATCCAAACATAAATACATTGTGATATTGTTTGGGTGATTGAGGTATTGAGGTACTGAGTTATTATTAGTAATTGAGGTATTGAGTTCAAGGATTCAGAACCGCTATACTTTTGACAATTTATTTAACGATATATGAAAATTCCTCTCAGTAATTATATGCCGCCTCTATTAAATTGACACAATTTTGGTTAAGACAATTTACAAAGTGCCATTGTGTTCTTAGAGTCAATAAATGACAAGGCATTTAGAAGGCATTATAGAGAATATCTTTATGGTTGTCTAAAATCACTTGTCATCCTGGCTTGGCATTAGGTTCATTCAACATTTTTTTAGCCTAGAACAATTCCGTGTGTACGAGTTCATGGAACACTCAATGAATCTGAACAACAAAAAACACACCAAGCAGTAGAAGTAAACTGAGATAGAGGGAGTAACAAAAGTGTCTGTAGAAGCTATTTCTTTTGTAGTTGCTCGGAGTATAGAGTGTTGGCCATTGGGGTCGAGCACCATGGCTTCAGTGCTATATCTTAGTGTACTCTATGGTGGTGCCACGTCAGTCAGACCAACCCATGTTCATCGCCGACTAACCCAGTACTATGTCTTTCCAAAGTAGCATTGAAGGTAAGGAGAGCTTAGCAATTTAGCAGCATATCGGCATATGCTGGCTAGGACCTCCCTGTAAAGCTCGTAGGCATGCACTGGCCAGACGATTGTGGTTAGGACTTAGGTCATCAGCGATGGAGAGGCTGAAGGATTCATATACACTTTTTTTTTCTGGAGCGAGCTTGAGTGCTTGACTGACGGGCATCAGATGCAGTAGCAAGCCAATAATTTTACTGTAGAACTGAACAAATTAAAATTTCATGATTTTTACCGGCGGAGAGCAGCTACTGAATGGTAACTACTAACATATTTTAGTAATTCGTGATCATTTTCTTTAGTAAATATTACACCTTTTGTTTCATGTAGATCTAGCATTGAATTTTTTTTAATCAAAATATATGTAGCTCTCGCTTTCCAGTGCATTTCTCTTTTTCCATTCTGACTTCGCAATGTATCTTTTTTTGTGACTAACTCTATCTCTCTCATCCTTTATTCCTCATCATTTCTTTGTGCCGATCACCTTTTTCACTTCTTTTTAGTTATTAGTTTTGCACATGCTTGAACCAAGAATCTATGCACCAAGTAGTCATGGGCGGCCGGTGCCATTATAAAATAGCTTAAATACCCATATTTAAATTTATAGATTTGCCACTACAATGCAATTAGTAAACACGGCATTGCTTATGACTGGCTGAGCGTACTATAGGAACGCCCCCCACCCACCCCAACTCCGCTTGAGCTAACGGTCGATGTTCTAAAAAACCTTATTAGTAGTAAACCATTGGTATTTTTCGATACTACTCCTATCTAAATAAAATACCAACTAATATTGATGGGTGAAAGAAAACAGATATGCATGTTAGATCATAACATTTAATAGTATTTTTGCATAATACTAGCTTGTATTTTGGACTGTAAAATTCCTTTAAATATTGGCTCACCAGCAACACCTCAGGTTAAGGAAAGGATAGAAAGTTACATGTTACGGTAATGAGTGTCTATCTTAGGTATTTTTTTTTTTGGCACGTTTGTAACTCCATCTGACCATTTGTGAACGAGTTTTGGTGTGGCCAGTCAAGAAATACAATTACCTGCTTACTAACCATGCTGCGGCATGCCGTCAAGTACTTGGGCGGCGCAGCCTAACGGAGGCCTGGTGGATGCGGGTAGCGCCGGGGCGCCCTGTCTTTGCAGGATCACGCGGCCCTGGTGGCGGACGAGGCCCCGGGAGCAGACAGCGGGCGCACGCGTGCTGCTCCTCCGAGCATGACCTCGCAATGCAGCATGCGCCCTTCCGCAGGTCCCGTGCGTGCATCAACCTGGAGCTTGGGGCATGGAGACGAGCTTGCTGGAGAGGGGGGAGGCGTGGCTCTGAGCTTGGCGGCGGGGAGCGGGGCAAGGCGCAGCAAGCAGCAGGCAGTGTTGAGGCGGATGGTGGCGAGTTCGGGCGTGGAGATGTCGCCGAGCTCAATGGCAGGAGTCACCGCGCGTATTCCTCGAATGCCTGCTGGAGGCGGCGGAGGGCGCCAGCGCAGAGGAACGCGGGGGCAGAGATGCCCTTTCTCTCAGTTACCATATATTTCGTTTCCGCTGCTCCCTTTGTGATTCAATTCCAATACCGTTTGCAGTCTCCAACAAAACACACTATCCTACGTCTAGATGACTGTCTTTTTCTTGGCAGTTGAACACATCCTCCTTCTTCCAGGCTGCCATAGGGACTATGGGATAGGAAGCATAGGGACGGCACGTGAGAACATAATGACGGATACATTCAAGTGCAGTCGGTCCTAACTGACCTCGTAGTGCTTATATATACGTACAAATTATGTCGTGCTTGATTTTTAACCAGCGTTCCACACAAATACATTTACTTCGTTGATTTTACTTCCACACATGGTACCTATTCGGTATAAATTTGTCAACATGATTCACTCATTGAACAAGCTTTAACTGCTTGCAGGTGGTCAGAAATGTAAATGATGAATCTCAGGTTGAGATGCTAAAGGATATTGGAATGGGAATCATAGCAAAGTGTGATGGTCTGCCTCTTGCTGTCAAAGTAATGGGAGGTGTCTTGCTTCAGAAAAATAGAAGACGTAGTGATTGGGAAGCTGTCCTAAGAGATTCGGTATGGTCAATATCTCAAATGCCTGAAGAGTTAAACAGTGCAATATACCTTAGCTACCAGGATTTGGAATCTCCTTTGAAGCCATGCTTTCTGTACGTCTCCCTGCTTCCCAAGAGCAAATGTTTCAGTGTTCATGAAATTGTTGGCATGTGGATTAGTGAAGGAATCATTCATGGAAACTTAGATGATTTAGAAAATATAGGAAGGGAGTACTATGATGAGCTAATATTGAGGAAACTTATAGAGCCGAATATGAGGTATGTGGATCAACAGGCTTGCAACATGCATGATGTTGTTCGCTCGTTTGCACAATACATTGCCAGAGATGAAGCATTAGTAGCAGGTCAGAGTAGTAAGATTGATATTACTAGTAAACTTAATTTAGAAAACTTTATTATGTTGTCCCTAGAAAATAAAGGATCAGAATCAGATGAGTTAGAATGGATGTCTCTACAAGAACAGATATCAGTAAGAACACTTATTTCAATTGGGAATAATATAAAGATCAAGCCTAGTGATTCATTGGTTACTTTTCCAAATCTACGAACCCTGTATGTACAAAATGCAGATTTCGATCAACTGGTTGAGTCTTTGGTCAAACTCAAATACTTGAGATATTTGTCCATACCATGCACAAACATATCTAAACTGCCAGAGAACATTCATAAGATGAAATTCTTGCAGTATATTAGCCTTTTACATTGTGAAAGTTTGGTGAAGCTTCCTGTTAGCATTGGAAAGCTACAAGACTTGAGGTATCTTGATCTTTGTTGGACGAGTATAAATAGTATACCCAGAGGTTTTGGTGGTTTAACTAGTTTGAGAAAACTATATGGGTTTCCAGTCCACATGGATGGTGACTGGTGCAGTTTGGTAGAACTGGGGCCTCTCTCCAAGCTCATTGAACTTTATATACATGGCCTTGAGAATGTATCTTCATCAATAGTTGCCAAAAAGACCGACCTTTGTGGAAAGGTTCACTTAAGAAAACTAGGTTTATGTTGCACTTGCAAACATGGACATAATGACCAGTTGTTCAAAGAGGAAGACTATATCTCTGGCGAAGGGCACCAAAACATTGAGGAGGTGTTTGATGAGCTCTGCCCTCCACCTTCCGTAGAAAATCTTACCATCAACACATACTTTGGTAGGCGACTCCCAATATGGATGACGTCGAATGATGTTGTGCCCCTTGGAAGCTTGAGGATTATTGTTTTGGAAGAGCTGCCATGCTGCACCGAGCTCCCTAACAGCTTGTGTCAGCTTCCCTGCTTGGAGTTTTTGCAGATTAAACGTGCCCCAGCCATCAAGCGAGTTGGACCAGAATTCTTACAGCTACACCATCATGAGCAACTAAGAGAACTCGAGGTTAGTCAGTGCCCTGGCATCGAGAGGATCGGTAATCTGCCCAAACTGCAGGAGCTCTTAATCGACCACTGCCCAAAACTTAAGGTATTGGAGGGTGTGCCTGCACTAGAGAGACTTGTTCTGGAGGACTATGACATGAGTACACTCTCTGGATACTTGCAGAATGTAAACCCAAGGCATTTGTTGAAGATTTACTGCGACGTATCTCTGCTCACTTCCATAGCCATAGGAACATCTAGTCCTGAGTGGGACAAGTTCAGCCATATCAAGGAGGTCAAAGCATATGCAGATGTCGATGACAACAACATTGATAGGAAGTGGTATGTGTCGTACACAAGGGATCCTTTCAGCTTTGAGACGAACATCAGCCGCTCTGCCATTAAACAAGGTAATGTAGTACAGTGAATCAACTGCCGCTTCATATAATTTTGTATTATTACACTGAGTTACTATGTCTTCTTAGTTCCCTCTTGTTGATTCGATCGACATATCATTCGCAGCCTGCAGGGAACGCACGGAGCTTGCTTACTCGAAGACATGTCCCATTGAAGACGAGAGGCCAGTAGGACGAGGAGCATGTGCGGACAAATGTCGGCCACTCTGCCAACGCTTCAGGTAAACTAACTGACATAGTAATTGCTTGCCTGCATGCTGTGCACATTTCGTGCTGTTCCATTTCATCTGATTGCTTCCATGTCCTGTTATGAGTATGCCGATGGATGGATTGAATGAAAGCAGGATTAATCATAGACGTGTGTAATATGCAAGTTGCATGCTGTTTCATCTCGTATAACATGAGGGCAATGCGTGTGCAGGTGCAACGCCTATCGTCATTTGTCTCACTGGTTGAATCGAGTGTGCCTGCACTGCAGTGAATCCGCCGGCATCGCGGACTCCTCGGATCAATGGACCGAAGCGGCAGTGTATCGTGCGTGTACAAAAATTATATTGACAGCTCAACAATTCGCCAGGCATAGAAGAATCGTAACGTGACCACCCAGCGGTTGGTGCCATTTCGCCGCTTTGCCCTTTCACATCAGTGTACAACGAAGTTTATTTTACAAGTTGTGACTTATCCATTCTTTTGATACCAGGACCACCCATGCTGCGCCTACCGCGGATGCCAGCGACAGAGGGAGAACTTGGTGAAAGGACCGCTCCTCGCCGCTGGTTGCGGAGACGGCCTCGGCAGACCGCTCGGTGCCCTTGCACTGCCCGTACAGACCGGCGGCGTAGGCCGTGTCGAGGAGCACGAAGAAGATGCCAGCAGCAGAGCTCGCGTGGGCGACAGACGGTGAGGACTGGGGTCACCGACAGTGAGGAGGGGGTAATCACCACCGAGGACGTCCACATGGCACACTAATTGTCAGTACTACTGATTCTACAAACGAAGCATAGATAATTGTCAGCTAATGTACAACAAATCATCACTTTCAAATAGTTATAAGCACACACTGGTGGAACAAAACATAGCACACTAATTCACATTGATATAACAAAATTATACGCTAAGCACATTCCCAAAAAAAATCAACACAGCTTTTATTTGAACACCTTATCATTAAACCATCATTTGAATAATGAAATATATTGATTCGTGAACTATATGCAATAGGTAACATAAATCAAGTTAACATACAACACCAAGTTGGCAACATAAGTAACCAACTGCTAGCAGAGCCACAGTGATGTCCTTACACATTCCAGGTTTACTAGACGATAACCAATATCTTCAGCGACGCGCACACACACAGGACTAACCAGATAGTAGCTCTTTACTACAATTGTAAGACCTCTTACTTGCTGCAGTGCAGTTCACCTCATTTGGACACGAGTAGCACGTCCGGCTTCCGCTGCTTGCTTGGCGTGTTTGGCTTCGAACTTGGCCTTGAGCTCGACGCCGTGCTTCCAGCTGTGCCAGCAACCACAACTGTCCCAGAAGCTGCTGCAGCAGCTGCCTTGGCAGCCTTCCGAGCACTCTTGTCAAGCTCAATCAAGCTTCGGGACGCTAGGATTGCCTGTGGCACAAGGTCGTGGCACGCGCGGGCATATACCACCCTCACGGCTTCTGCAGCGGCATCGCGCACATCGACTGGGTTCAGTGGCGCAAGCAAGCAATGCCCAAGAACCCTCTGTTAGAACTAATTATCACTAACTTAACAGGAATCGCCTAGTCAGAAATAGATCACACCTAGTAATTAACTAATTATCACTTAATTAACTTACCCGTCATGATTCCCTCTTCAGCAAGGGTTGAAGAGGTGTAGAGGCTGCAGTAGAGGTAGAAGAACAGCAGCAGGTCGATGTAGAACAGGGACACCGGCTTCCACACCTTGCAGCACCTTAGAGATCGGTGTATTAAGGTTAGGGCTAACCCTAATGACTAATTTCGTGATTAACCCGATCAGGGAGATCAGGGGGTACTCCCTTTGGTTATATAGTGCTGTAGGCGCGGAGCCGGGCCCTTAGATGGGCTTAGTTTTGCCTCCCGATCAAGGCAACTAATTAGGGTCTTAGTTGGATTCGGATTGGGCCTTTACGGGCCACTTGACCGAGGTCAACAATTCCAACATTCTCCCCCTTGACCAAAGGTCAATGGCTTAATTCTTTATAATAATTATATTATCGATCACGTACAGATCAATAATCTCCCTCTTAATCGAACAATCTTAATCTTAACCTTAAACTTATGTTCGCATTATGTTCACACTCAACACCATAACAAAACCTGACGAATCAGTCACCGGAAGCAATACAGGTGTCCCGGGACATAATTAACCAAAGTCTGATACAGTATCTCGATAGAACACTTATTAATCTTAATTGGGAGTTTATTTTATTCGGCCTCATCCAGAATCACATTTTCAGGCTAATCACCAAATCCATACTAATTTCGCGAAAATAGGATAAGAGATAACACCTTCAATTAGTCATATTGCTAGCTATTTACTTAAAACATTAGAATGATTTGATCCTGGGAACCTTTTTTCATGACATAACAATATATAGTTGTCAATGGGCTTGACACCATCAACTATGTCATTACTTGAAGGAATTCTGTAATTGAATACAATGACATTGAGTACTATCAATGTAGACTTAATAATACCGGAATATATTTTATATGCCTGTCTGAAACATACCATACAAAATCAACATAAATAATGCTAATCTTGTTTTAGAGCTTTCTGCAGAATCGCTCATATCTGTAAGAGTGAAGGACATAAAACTTAATTGTGCACATTTACATCCATACACCCTCACAAAACATTATCTAAATAGTACTTAATTAAATATGCATGTTATTTGGTGCCTTTAACTTTAAACACCCTTTTCCAGTGGACCTCCCCTGGACTAAGACTAACAAAATTTTGTCAAGCATTCTGGCTTGTCATGCTAAGTCAATGTCTTAAAGATCTTAGCATGCAGCTTCAATCTGAAGCCTTACGTCTTCCTATTTATCTTATTTTTAACCTTATTCTTATGATAAAATTTGCTATATCACGCAAAACTTACAGGCATAATTATATTTGCTTTCACATATTGTCACTTCAAAGCCTCTCTTAACTTTTGTGCTTGAGTGACGATCCCAATACTCACTTTGGTCCCATCAAAGTGTCATACTCCCCCAGAACTTAGGAAAGCATCACTAGATGTATCTTAAGATATGATGAAAACATTTCTCCTATGTTAGAATGCATACTTATTTCTTTCAACTTACGGAGGAAAATAATCACTTTAGAGTATCAGGATCTTAATTAATCCACCTTATTCTTATAAAGCGAATCACGGTTACCCATGATACGTACAAACTCAAAGTGGGTCATAAACTTAGCATCTTATTTTCCTTTGGAATCACTTCTTCAATAATCTGCAGACCCATTACAGTCTGCTGTCTTGACTCCATCAGAAAATTGCTATGGGATGAACTATACTTATGTTCAAAATTTATAGATCCTTTTATGACCTCTTTTACATAATCTTAGAAATAACTGAGGCTTTCACTTTTGTGCCCAAAACTTAACTTATTATTAAAATCTTACGAGTCTCTGTTATTGAAGAACTGCTAATGTAGATCCTCAACAGAGTTAGAAAAGAATGGAGAAACACTTATGGCACGATATGAGAAAATCATATATGTATGTATGTATATATATATATATATATACATCTCATCTTAAATCATCGATATAGAGGAAACTTATCCTACATCTTAATAAGATTTTTTCTCCCCCATTTCCTTCCATATGAGCTTTCATTGAATTCCGAATAATCAGAATATTAAATATGTCGGCCCATAAGCTTATCTAAAATAAATTTACAATGATAGGTCTTTAACTTATCTTGGCACGACATTTATTATACCACTGATCAGCTTGCTTTGCCACCACTAGCCCACACCGGCGGTGGCTAGATAATGAACTAGAGAAGCAAAGCTATGATTAAATATCCACAAAACAGCGGTGGCCAGTATCATGAACACAATCATACTTCAATCGTCTCTGATTCCATTGCACCAACCCACAACAGCGGTGGCCAGAAAATGGGTGACACAACACAATCTGTGAGAATTATCCCGTAAACAGCGGTGGCCAGAATATAGGATAAAACCACACTTAGTGAGACAATTGGTCTTTGTGGAGTGTTTAGACTCCCATCACAATGGTAGTTTTAATAATCATGTCTTGCATGATAAATTTGCTCTTGAACTTATTCTTAATTTAAGCAATAAGATATAGCGAAGATATAGCGAGTATATCATACGTAAAACTTATATTATGCTTAAAATCTTATGCTTAATTTTTGTCCTTAAATCTTATGAACGACAAAATACCATGGAGAGAATTTATAAATATATTTCTAACATTAATTCTTAATTGATAAGAGCAATTCTTAATTGGCATTATTATCTGGAGTAGATTTAAAATTGATGAGACACGCCATTCTCCCCCGAATTTGTGGTCTAAACATGAGTGTGCCACATATTCGACAAGGTCTCATCACTTTACTTATCTCATCTAACTCTCACATGTGTAAGAGATTCATAATTAGCATTATGAAATTTGCTTGTAGAAAAGCAATTAAGATAATAATTTAAAACTGAGGATATAAGAGATAATTTCACAACTTAGAGAGAAAATATACTCATAAAAACAATGATATATGGAACCAAAAGGTTTCACTAAAGTACATTGAATGTCATCGAGCTAACTTATTTAATCCACTAACAAATTCTAAATGAAGTTTCTTACAATGAAACTTTAACTTATTCTAAGAATCACTCCCCGATTCATGGATTCACTAAAGATGTCTCAACACAATGCTCTAAAAATGAATCGGAGAGTTCTATTCCAAATGACCTAAGCTCATAAGCAATGTCATACATGCTGCGTATGTACTTTACTATTCCACTGTATCCATCATATCGCAAAGTGGTTAGCCTTGTGAAGAGGAACCTTGTGCTGACTCTCTTATGTTCTAACTCAATCAAAAAGAAGAGTTCACTAGCAGTCGTGTCCTCATTATCATCAAATTCTCCCTTTATGCCTTCTGAGATCGAACGCTTGATGATTCTTTTGGCAAACTTATTGTCCTTTTCCCATTTCTCCAACTTGAATTGATACTCATGCATCTTCTCATCATACTTCTCAATGTCGGAAGAGAAAGGAAGTGGCTTGTCCTTATGAAGCACATAATCAAGCTCCAGAGACTTGAGAATGTCTTGCACCATCTCTTTCCATAAAGGAAAGTCAATGTCGTTGAAGGGCTTAATGTTCTTCATGTGGCTTTCATCTGAAAGGACATAGCCAAATAAAGATACTTAGTAAGTATCTTAGTGTGCTAATAAAATAGCAATAATAACGCAATAGATGCATTATTTGATCTTAAAGTGCGCATGGCAAATGCAACTTATGCATTTTTATTGATCTTAAGGCATGATGGATGGAAAACTTAGAGGAATAGACTTAAATGTGAAAACTTAAAATTAGTACAATAAGATGCACTAAAATAGCATGAAAATAACCCTACGGTGGTCTGATTACAATCATGCAAAATAAGTAACAACTTGCATCACCGGTGGGGAAAACAAGCGAAACTTATTTATCTCATAATGAAAACAGCATGTAACTTACTTATAAGAAATACTTAATAGATCAAAACTTAATAATCTCAGCGAATATGATGAAAATAAATGGTATATAATATTCTCAACTTAATATTCCATATATTCTCAAAATAATATCTTAAACATGGTGAGAAAAGACCATATATGTTGGGCATTAACTTAATGAAAAATGATTTCCCCACTATATTCATTTCGCAGAGAAAATATTTATTTTGATCATCAAGGGGAGCTCTTAAATCTCATGATTCTGTATAAAACAGAAGAACTAATGATACTTATAAAAATATGTACATAGTACATGTTAAAATTCCCAAAATTTATAGCTCAACTTAAGAGCGAAATTTAATCTTAAACTTATGCCTTAAGTTATTATGCTCAACTTAAAATCTAAATATCTTAATAAAGTTGATGAGCATATATTCTCAAGATGACAGCGGAAGCTTAAGTTAGCAAAATAAATATTGCTACTAAAAAAAAATCTTGAGAATTTAGCTTATTCAATTTCCCAAACAATATTTGGAAAAATGAGCCAAAATAAACTTAGAAAATTACGAGGAATTTTACTGCACTTAAAACTTAAATATATTTTGACAAGATACTTAATTCTACTTAAAACTTAAAGGAATCAAAGCTGAAAACTTAATAGGGAAGGGAAATTTGCTGGCGGCCCAAACTGAAATTTCACAGTAGCAGCCCAGCACCGCGTGATGCAGCCCGGTCCGGCAAGGCGCACTAAAATTGGAGCGCAGTTAACTAATCGCGCGCGGCCCAGAGGCGCGAGCCCAGCAACGGCCCAGCGCGATGGGGCCCAGCACAGCGGCGCGCGCGCTCAGCGTGGCCCTGGGCAAAAGAAGCCCAGAGCGCAAGCGAGCGGGCCAGCAAATCGGCCCAGCGCGCTGCGCGCGCGCTCCGCGCGGATCTGAGCCATCCATTCTGATGGACGGCGGAGGACGCGCCTGGCTTGAACAAAACCGGCGGCGGCGGAAACCCTAGGAGCTTAGTCTCCTCTCACTCGCTCCCGGCCGCGCCGCGCCGCGCCTCACTCCTCTTCTCCTCTGCCGCTCGCGGCGAGCTCAGCGGCGACGGTGAGCCGCCCGCGCAGCCACGCGCCGCCGGCGCCATGGCGGCGCCTCTCACCTCCACTTTCTCTAGCCCGAGCGCGAGCGGGAGAGCAAGTGCGTCGACGCCAGCCGGCCGCCGTGGCGCCATGGGGAGTTGCTCGCCGGCGCGCGCGTGCGAGAGATCGCGCGCGGCTCCGTCGAGCTCCTCCGCTGTGGTGCCCTAAAGGCCAGGGCCCGTCACGCCTAGAGCTGAAACGGCGACGACGACCCAGAGGCGGCGACCCTAAGGCGGCGCGGCGACGACGGCAACGGCAGGATGCCGTGCGCGTGCCAGCGTCCACGCGGCGCACTGATGCCGCGCGGTGCACGCATTTGGCGAGCCGCCGAGGCGGGCTCCCGCGCGGCGGAGCTGATGCCGCGCGGTGTCGCGGCGATGGCCGGAGCTGAGGGGATGGCGCCGCCGTGCGCGCGTGCGAGAACTGCGTCATGGAGAGGTAAGTCTCCTTCTAGATCTGAGCTTAGGTAGGGTTAGGGTTTGAGGAAAACCTTGAAACCCTAGGTCTGAATTACTGAACTTAACTATGCAATTAGGCATAAATAGGAACTAATTGGTCATGTTTAGACATAATAGACTCAATCCAATTTGCATGAATGTGCATGATCGCATTAGCATAACTGACTTAATCTAATTGCTGTATAAAAAAAATGCCGATCAAACATAAAGCAGAGGCATTATATCTAATTACTCTAGATCATGTACTGACTTAATCTAATCTGACTAGAACATGAGCTTTAATTTAACTGAACGTCTCTGATTGTGTGACTAGATCATCAAAAACTGACTGAAAACTTAACCGTCAAGAACATGATCAGATCTAGTAAAACCGTGACTTAAAACATGACTAGGGGATCTAATTCGACTAGTAATGGCAACTGATACCAATTGTTAGAACTAATTATCACTAACTTGACAGGAATTGCCTAGTCAGAAATAGATCACACCTAGTAATTAACTAATTATCACTTAATTGACTTACCCGTCATGATTCTCTCTTCAGCAAGGGTTGAAGAGGTGTAGAGGCTGCAGTAGAGGTAGAAGAACAGCAGCAGGTCGATGTAGAACAGGGACACCGGCTTCCACACCTTGCAGCACCTTAAAGATCGATGTATTAGGGTTAGGGCTAACCCTAATAACTAATTTCGTGATTAACCCGATCAGGGAGATCAGGGGGTCTCCCTTTAGTTATATAATGCTGTAGGCGCGAGGCTGGGCCCTTAGATGAGCTTAGTTTTACCTCCCGATCAAGACAACTAATTAGAGTCTTAGTTAGATTCGGATTGAGCCTTTACGGGCCACTTAGACCGAGGTCAACAATTCCAACACCCTCATCACCGGCTGGAGCAGCTCCCAGGGGAGCGGCACCCGCGCCTCCTTTACCTCTTCCTCGTTGCAATTCCGCCCGCTGCTGTCACCATTGACTCGCATCCTTGCCAGTTCCTCCTCCAATTGCTTCCCATTCTCAGTCTCTGAGGACATTGGCGACACAGACCCCAAAGAATCTCCCTCATCCTCCTCCAAATCCTTTTCATCAAGCTCAAAACGACATTTGCAGTACTGCCCCGCCCACGCTGCCACAGCATTGCAGGCATCCACCTTCGAAGCAGCCGGCATCTGCGAGATCTTGGAGTAGTACGCCTCGAAGGCGACTCCGATTATCCCCGCGCGCTTCGTTGACTTCACTGCAGCCTGCGGCTCCAGCGGTGGTGAAAGCACTCCGACCACTGGATTCGCCACTGGCGGAGGAATCGGTGGCGGCTGCCGGTGTGTGGTAAAGTGAGGGGACGGAGAGCGAGGATGGAAGCTCCGGCGGAAGGCGGCGGAGCCGCGGAGGTATAGCGCCGCAAGTAGCGGCTGGAAGGCCAACGCGGCGAGGCGGACCGGGTCGGCGGAGAGGAGCGTGTCGTAGAGCCAATGGCATGCCGGGTCGTCGGCGTCTCCTCCCGAGTGCAGCGCGTCGGATAGCGCTGTACAAGTGGGAAACATATTCGCGTGTTGGATAAGCGCCGCGCGCGCTTGTACAAGTGGGAAACATATTCGCGTGTGGCTGGTCAGCTCCCTAGCTACATCGATCTGCATGCACACTGCCGATCGGTTCCAGAGAGCTCCTCATGCCCGTGTCTCAACTATGTGGGCTTGGCAACGGAGCACGCACAGTCCGAGCGCAGGAGCCAGATGCGTCGTCGCCAGAAACAGAGTCACCGCCGTGTCCGGCTGTCCGCGCGCCATATACGACACCTGATGTATGGACCTGTTCCAGGCCCGTCGGCTTCAGCCGCGTCACCGCTCGCTCGCCTCAACGGGCTGGTGGAAACGAGGATCGCCAGGGTGGGAGGGAATACGGCACGCGCCGGCCAGATCCTTGCCAAAGCTTCACACGGTCAGGAGAGACGAAGAATCGCCGTTCAGCCAGGTTATCATTCATCACTCGCCGGCGTATCGAGCTCTGATGGCGGCATGCAGTGCCAGAACGCGCGGATCGTACTGGACGAAGGACGACGTCCTCTGGTCCCTGCAGTACGAAGGAGATTCCTGCTCCGATCACGCGGTCACCGGCGCTTACCTCGACTGCACGGAGAAGGGCGGCGGAGCGAGGCAGGCAGGTGGAAAGGATCTCCGCAGCCTTCAGTATAATCAACCGCGTTGATCTCGCCAGCGCGTTAACATCCAACGGACACGACAGACCAAGGGGGCAGTCGCTATTTGGAATAGCGTCCACCCTGGGTCCGGCGAACCGCGCGTCCATGGCATTCCCCCGCCTCAATCTCTGCACGCTTTTACGTGCGCGTTCCGGCAACTTAAATCCGCGGACCACCAGCATTCGACCATGAGCAAGTCCTTGCGGAGATCGAGACAGCGGCAGTTGCGATTTCGGCCGGCAAATTAAAGGTCGGTGACGAGGACGGCGGCGGCGGCCTCGACTTGGACCAGCACAACGCCGGCATCCACCGTCGCGCCGCCCGACACCACCGCGTCCCTGCCACCGGACGCCACGAGCGGCGAGGGGATACTGCAGGCGGCGGCGGTTCACGTACAGCGCCCGTGGTGTCCGGCCTGGCGCAGAGCAGAGCAGAGCAGAACAGGGCCAAGCGTCTTCGCGCAAGACGCCGCCCGCGCTGGCCGGCGCTCCTGGTGAGGCCACGGCTCCATCAGATTTTGCCACCGAGACGCGCTCGCCTTCGGCCCAAATCAAAGCACGAGTAATGAAGCCTGCCATTGCCTTATTCATCAGATTAACTGATACTTTGAAGCAGCGAGCGATCGATGAAGCTGCCGTACGTACGTCTTCTGCTTGTCGGAAGGCAGTCAGATACTAGCGAACAAATTAAGGAAACTGACAACGTATTTGCGGCAGCAGTTGGTGCAACCCTCTGCTTGCTTCTCTGTCCCGAAGAACAGAGGTGCATGCGTAAAAGTTGTGAGTTGAGACAGATCAGTTGACACGATACACACAGCGCTTCGATTCCTTAGCTTTCTGCTGATACAAGGTGAGTCCGCAACTTAATTGATCTTGCAAGCTGAATGTACATTACAAGATCATTTCAGTTTCTGGTTTTTGAGCTTCTTTATTAGCTAGGACAGGTGTGAGATTTCTCACCGCAATTTGATTCAGTGGTGCTCTAAGATATATAAACAAGTCTGCTCACTGCCGCTGATTACTGCGTGATGCCCTTAATTTCACCATTGGTCTGCCTTCAACCTAGAGGCCAAGTCTTCATCAAACAGCACAATATCAGAATTTGCTGACATGAGGCGAAATATTCATGATATCTTTCATTGCATTCCACTTACACCTGGGTACTGGTTTCTGATAGGATGCCATCTTTATGTCTGGACTGCATTAGCTCTCCCTGAGCGAACAAGTATCAAAAACTAACATCAGTAGTAGAATGCAAAACGTAGTGAATACAGTGGAGCAGCACATGGAGTCGCACGACGTCCTTGCGGCAGCAGTTGATGCAATCCTCTGCTTGCTTCTCTGTCCCGAAGAACAGAGGTAGTGCATGTGTAAAAGTTGTGAGTTGAGACAGATCAGTTGACCCGAACGATACACACAGCGCTTCAATTCTTTAGCTTCCTGATAGATACATGGTGAATCCGGAACTTAATTGAGCCTGCAAGCTGGATGCAACATCACAAGATCGTTTCAGTTTCTGGTTTTTGAGCTTCTTTAGTAGAACAGGCGTGAGATTTGTCACCGCAGTTTCATTCAGTGGTGCTCTAACTGCCGCTGATTTCTGCGTGACACCCTTAATTTCAATGTTGGCCTGCCTTCAACCTAGAGGCCAAATCTTAATCAAACAACACAATATCAGAACTTGATGACATGAGGCCAAATATTCATGGTATCTTTCGTTGCATTCCACTACAAATTTTGAAAAAAAATAAAATACTAGTGACTTTCATACTGCCACACGAAGCGTTCAAATGTACCAACTATGGGAATAAAATGAGCTGATCTATTATCACCACGGCTATATATGTTGCGTACAGAAACTGTCACCTACTGAAAGCAAGGGACCTAAAAAGGACGAGAACCCTGCCGTCCAGCCGACCTGTGTTCTGGTTTCTGATAGGATGTCATCTTCATGTCTGGACTGCATTAGCTCTCCCTGAGCGAACAAATGTCAACACTAACATCAGTAGCAGAATGCAAAACGTAGTGAATACAGTAGTTAACTGTACGCAAGTGGATTGATGTTTCACGTGCTGTGTCATCTTGGACGACACCAAGCATTTGGGCCTGGCCTAATTAACCTGGGCCGGCCGCATATAGTTGTAAGAGGAACGCGAGCGCGGCAAAGAGCGCCTCGTAGGAGACGGGTGAACAGCTCGCTGCTGTCACCAGTGAGAAGACAAGGGTGGGCACGAAAGAAGGGCAGCGCGGTGAGGCGGAGGTGGTCCGGGTCGTCAGAGAGGAGTGTGTCGTAGAGCCAGTTGCCGACGGGGGTGGCGCTGTCGGAGTAGAGGACGGGGGCAAGCTCGTGGCGCGGTCCTGACGCAGCCAGCGCGGGCGCGTGGCCCGGCGACACCGGCCCCAACGTGGCCAATGTGGGGTCGTATCCTAGCGCGCTATCAGGTCGAGACGCTTGCATTGTTGGCGCGCCACGACATCGGCTCCGAGCAGCGGCACAACGTCGTCCGTGTACTGCGCGGGAGGTGTTTGACGCAATGCCCGACCGAGAATAGCAATTGTTTCAACCGTCCAGAGAAGAATGGTCTAGCCTGCACAGCGATGATCACTGGGTACAGAAAGGAGAGGGATGTGTGCACATTGTGGAGATCAGTGCCATGACGCTGTTTGATAGTATCGCAGTGAGGGATATCACCTCGCAGAATGCTATATGATCGCTGGTACTCCCTGCCTGCATGTCACAGCCGCCTCCATTTGATGATCAACATGATCATGTATGGTTTGATCAATGGTTGCATGTAATGTGATGATCATGACCTTTTTAAAAACTTTATTATACTGATCTAAGATCACGATGAACCTTTTATAAACATTATCGTACTCTAATGAGGTATGTGTGTATATAGCCATGTCAAATAGCCAGGGCACTAAGGAAATTTTACAACTTTCATCCATTTCAGAAAAGATAGGATAAGGTATTTTGCGAGACAGTTTGACCAGATAAGTTGTTTTCACATATAATCCACAATTAGCAAGAAAATCTATTTTCATATATAAACCAGCATATAAGTTGTTTTCTGCATAAGCCAATGCCCTGCCAAACGAGACCAAACAGACAACCCATTGTACAAACTATATGTTTTGTTCTCTCTATTCGACTATCAAAGCACTCACAGACAACAGTTGTCTAAAGCACTGTGGGTGCCCTAAGCTTAGGCTACTCCGAATGCACTATTTTATTTTGTTGTTTCAATTGATGCGACATAAGCACAAAGAGGTTTTTGATGATTGAAATGTATCTTGAAATCATTATTTTAGTTGGTTGTTTTCAAGATTTACATGCAAGAGACAATCTATCTTGGAAACAGTGTACTCATCGTTTCATCTCTTCTCTTTTAATTCCTTACCACATCACAAAAAAATATGACACGTCACTCTATTTTCTAGAAATCAAATTTTCATTGGGAGTAGCCTAAATTATTATGCTCATCCCTCCCTTTATCTTAGGCCCCTTTGAAACAAATGAAAAATGAAGGAATTTGTAGGATTCAAATCCTATAGAAAAAATTTCAATGAGACCTTTTGAAACAAAAGATTGTGTTCATATAATATCTATGAGATTCCTTCCTCCATTGCAATATTAGAGGAATTCTAGCAAGAGGTCCAACCTCTTAGAAACTTTCGTTTCAGTCTATCTCTATTTTTCAATTCCTGCGTTTTTTCTGCGTCGCATCAAATCACTCTGTAAGATTTTTTCTGCATTTTCAAATTCCTGTAGAATTGCACTTGTTATTTGACTCTAATATTGTGTTTTTCCTATTACTACGTTTGAAAATCCTGCATTCCAGAGCCTTAGCAAGTGTATAGAACGCTCCTGGGCTATCTCCGCATGAATGAACTGGGCCAAATCGGCTACAGGTGGACCAGGCTTGTCACCTGACCAATCACATCATACTAAGCTGTACCATGTGTACTCTAACGACAAGATCTTCTTTGTTTCTTCCTTGCGAGAAGATGCACTGAGAAGAAAAGAAAGAACAATAGTCGATAGGTATAGCTTGGAAAATGTCTCGCCTTGGCCTGTCTCCTTTCACGAGTAGCACTTACTGATCTACCACCCCGATCTTTCATGATGACACAGTCACAGAGGATGGCTGATCTTTTCTTTGTTTCGGCAACTTACAGACACCTACTAAATTGATTAACCAGCAGCATGCAGCACTTTTGCAGATATGAAGTGGCATGGATTTTTTTTTTCTCGCATGATCTTTAATGTTGGAGCATGATACAGTCTGTAAGGTAATCTAGGCATGCGAGATGAGGGGTATGTTTGTTTGCCACCCTGAACAAAGTTGTCTAGCTTTTTTTTTTAAAAAAAGGAACAGGAGGGCCTCGGCCCCTACTGAACAAAAGGTGTTGTCTAGCATGTGCCCTAGCGTGGATGTGTTTGGTTGCTCCCCTGCGATTAATTTTAGCATGATGCTGATTTTGTGAAGCACGGAGACATGATTAGCCTGCAGGACCCGCGCACCGGCGCACAGCATGGTGGGTGGCAACCGGTCGTTTCTTGTTGTCTTCCCTCGCCAATCTTCTCTTGCAAGGTGCTAGAGTGGAGGAATGTGCAACCACGGTCGGAAATGCAACGTAGTGGCCGGCAACCCCGGTACCCTAATTTAGAGCCGTTGGATGTGCCAGGTTCTGCTTGGGATGTGTGAGCCCAGGTGTATTTCATGGTATCTCAATTTTTTTTGCCCTGTATTGAATCCTGACACCATTCTGGATTCTGTGCAACGGGCCCGCCACCCTCCAGGTGATTTAATACATCTCCCTATCAATTCCTCGCAAGTCGGTTTGTGGTGGTCAGATTCAAATATCAAGACGGGCCCGCCTTGCTTTTTTTATATATTTTTTTCACCGTTTTCGTTTTGTCCTGGAACAGAGATTGACGCGGTACACGATCAGCCCCGAGCAGAGGAGTTCCTGTACCAGTCTTGAAAGTCTTGAACAAATCTCAACCTCATTCCAAATTCATTTCTTCCTTTTTAAATATAAAACATAATCAAGTAACAATGAGTAGTAATAAACAAGTCCTATGCTACGGACAACAAATTTTTCACTCCAATTTATGTTGTAAAATGTACTACACTCCAGGAAAAATTAAAAGGTCACAAATTTGATTTGTTACACAACATGTCCCATGAAAATAACATCACATGTCTCTAATCCTTCACTGTACTCCTATTCCATATAATTTTCTCATTTTTCAGTGCACAAGAAAATCAACAAATAAACATGTACTCCTATTCCATATTTTTTTTTTCACATGTCTCTAATCCTTCACTGTACTCCTATTCTTCAGATGTACCACGCACAGTATGCTTCTTCAAAAATCAAAACGGGCCCGCCATGCTCATTTTTACATGATATTTTTTCACCGTTTGCAACCTGGTACCTCATTTCTCCTTTTTTTTTCTGGAACCAATTTTTAAGTTGGTCCAGCTTCAAGATCTAGGAACCTGAACTAAACCTGTTCAGATTTCAAATTAAGATGTACGACGCACATAATGCTTCTTCTAAACCACACAATTTATTTACTTTTTATCAACTTTCTATACACTAAAAAATTGTTAGTCGCTGCTGTACTAAAAAAATTGATTGATCCATTTAGGTACAATTACTGTACCTCTTAAAACTTTAAAAAATATGCTCTATTGTTTCTGCAATAACCTTAATCTTCAGAGGAAACTCATATTTAATTTGAGTGGTACAGTAACATGGCTTCAGCAATTTGGCAAATAATGAGAGTTTTGATCATGCATGCAACAACATCATTGATTGGATGTTTATCGAAGAATGCATTTTGTTAACTGAGCGAAAATAGAAATCCAATACAGGCAATTCAAACATTAGAATTTTGTTATAGACAAACAATTGCATTCCTAAAAGAACAGAATCTTCATACAGTCAGGGCCTATTGTCGTGAATCCAACCTGTAGTACAATGGCATTCCTAAATTTTGAAACCTGATGCAAGGGAGGGAACAAAATAAACCTGATGCTTGTTCTGTTGCAAGAACTGTTGAAAGTCCCGGAGTAAAATGAGGAAATGGTGTTTGGCGCCGTGCAGAAAATGAAGCCGCACCAAGCGGATTTGGAAGTTGCAGAATCCATGGAATGGCGGCGGGAGCCCCGATTCTGTACAACCTTTACAGTATCAGACGACTGCACAGGCATAGCAGCTGTAACACAAAGAGGAATCGGGAGGAGGAAATTAAGCCGAAAGCAATCAGAAAAAACCTGAGGTGGTGTGCGTCAATGGAAATTTTGATGAATCGTTGGTCGAGCTCGGTAGCACAGTAGTGGAATTAAGATCTTAATCTCCATATGGCGGCGGCGGTGGCAGCAGAGGATCTTCGACATGCGTGGTGTTGACCTGAACTTGTCATGGAATCAGCAATATGGTAAACGATGAAAAGTTCTAAGCATGAATTGTAGGACAACTCTTGATTTGACATCTTACTAGCAATAGTTACAAAAAATGATTAGGTTTGAGAAAGCAATACTGCACGAGTTGGAGAAAATGGTTAATCAAACAATGAAATAATAAGGCAATTTTCTCAGTTCAAATGTTGAATAAGGCAAATATTAATTTAATTATGTTTCTCACAATATTTGTTTAAATTTTTCTATACCTCTAACTGCACAATAACTGGTGAATTTCATGATCATCTCTCTCTCCAAAATGTAAGCCTGCACTTTACTGTACCAAAAAAAATACCGCTCAAATGAACAAAGCCATGTGTACAAGTGGTTACTCCCTGTACTCCAGAAAATGAAACAATTGGACCTATTTAATTTCCAATACACTGGTACACTTGTTGCACAAATGCAAATTTCAGAGAAAAAGAATGAACCTCTTTATTTTGCTCACATGAGGAAGAAATACAACAGAAATGTTACTGCTCTCCCCATGATTTGCTCTATCGAGGTTCTTCTCATCAGTTATTCAGAAAAAGAACATGTTGATTACAGTGAAAGTAGTACAAAACAAAGAACGACATCATATTCAGAAAATTTTTAAAATGAACTCTACAGGAGAACATGTACTGTACTACATGATTCATAGATTCACATGACTCCAGCATGAAGATCAGATGAAATCAAGATAAGCAGAACAGATCATGCACTCTAAAGTTAAATTGAACTTAACAGATAAGTTTTTTTCTGGATTCTCAGACGTACAAAACTCAAATGCACACTTGATGTATAGAACCTTGCCCACGAATATCTTGCAAAAAAAAACCCGGCCCCAAACAAAAGAATTGTGATGAACATATGATCAAATAGCAGAGAGATGAACAAAAGAACAGCAGAACCGAGGTCCAACCAAATCTCATCCTGCCAGGCTGCTCCTGGCTCAGCCGCCGGATGCCTCGATGTCGGCTCGTATTTGTCCATTTGTATGTATGCTTCAGAAGATTTTTTCTACCAGCAGATATTCAGAAAAGAAAAAAAAAACGCCCCTTGCAGATGCATTACACAAGTTGTAGCACCACCTGCACGAGCTCTTCCTCCGCTAGCAGCAGGCAGGTTTCATAAGTTTTTAACGAGATGAACATCAGAAGAACACTTACTATACTGCCCAGGTGCATGAACACTAAAAAGAGGATTTGGAACTCTAGCAAATTAATTATGTTCATTCTTTTTTGCCAAGATAAAAATGATCTTGAAACAATCTGTACCGACAATGAAAAGAAGTGCCCCTCATCATGTTCCCATCGACCACAGTTACACGAAAAAAAGAGATCGAAAGAACACCTATTGAACTCCTAAGATGATCACTAACTGTACCCCTAGACATCTATTTTTGAGTTCCACTTTCTCAGCAAAAGAGCAGTACTGCCATCTTTTATTCGGAGGAAAAAATATTTATGATCACGATCAAATGCACACGAAAAAAAATGATGAACATGAACAAATCTTTTTCCAATTTCAGAGCTATCCAAGCACACATAAATGTTGTTTTTATATGTAGGCTTCACCTGTGAACAATTTGTGCATACAAGATTTAACTACCAGCCAGTGGCGGAGCACAGGTGCAAATTTGGGTGGGGCAAAGACACATAGAGTTGGCGGCCACATCAAAATTTGAGGTGGAAAAAGACACCATTGCCAATCAGCCAATGCCCAATTTTGAATTTGTTGATTCAATTAAGCATCATTTGCTACTGAACTGCTGGTACTGCAATTTAAGAATTACTATGACATTACCTCTAGTTGCCGTCCTCTTCTTTTCAGTGATGGGATAACAAACCAAACAATTGCTGGCCTTTGATAACGTTGCTAGGTTTCCATCAACTCTTTGTGGTCTTGTAGGCATTTCATCAAACAGGTTGCCGGCGTCCATGCTGTAAGTACTACCTCTGCAGTTCCTGAGCTCCAGATCAGACACACATGTGTGACTTCATGCCATCTCTAGACAAGAGGCAATCCAAGGATTCCAACGGCTCTGAGTATTAGCAAACTGGTCACTCCACAACCATGAACAAGAAAAGCGAACACTGATAAAGTGAGGAACCAATACAACCAGGAGAGATATTTGTGAGGTGGATAGCTAGCGAGGGATCAGGATAGGATTGGATCAGAGATACATCACATTTGTAGGTAGAGGAAATTCTAGAGGAAGAAGAGGACCTGATGGGGGGAGAGATGGAAGAACGGGAGCGTTCTGCTGTGTTCTCGTGCAAAGGCATGGGGCGCCGCCGCCGACCGCCGGGACGCAGCGAAGATTAAACTGGGGTCAAAAAAATCGCCGACGGCTAGCTGGGGCAGCTGCCCCACCCTGCTGTATGGGGTGCTCCGCCAGTGCTACCAGCAGTGTTTTGAACGCTCGCAACACTCGAATTTTTGTGAAGCTGCAGCAACCTCCGTCTCTAACTCCGGCGTGACCTCCATGCTTCTTCCCCAACTCCGGTGACTCTCCGGCGAGGTTAGCGTTGGGGATTGGAGTTAGGGTTCCGGGGTTGGGGGTTACCGGTGTCCTCCGGACATAGAGGGGGGAGGCCGGGGGAGGTAGGCCGGCCCGGCGGTGGTGGCGGGAGAGACGGCGGAGGCGGAGGCGGCGGGGGCGCCGCCGGAGCGGGCGGCGGCAGATGGCGGTTGGGCCAGGGTTGGGGCGGGGGCGAGGAAGACGACGGCGGCGGGGGAGGGGGCGGGGGGAGGGGGCAGGAAGGCGGCGGCCTCGGCGGGCTAGGGTCTCGCCGGAGCTCCGCGCCGGCGCGCCGGCGTGGAGCTCCGGCGAGACCCTAGCCCGCCGAGGCCAGGGCGGCGGCACGCTGTGGCGGTGGGCAGGGACGTTACAGAGAGAAGAAGGAGCGAGCCCGGCTGGAGGTTGAAGATGATGTCTCATCCCTTGGCATGCTGGGCAAGCCGCGTGTGGCCAAGAGAGAGAGAGAGAGAGAGAGAGAGAGATCGGTGGTGAGAGAGCAACCTTTGACCTCCGCGTACACGCAAGGCATCCATAGCTTGAGCGCCTCGTTCAGCCTGTTGGTGGCCTCCGCGGGACGCCATAGGACATCTCGATGAAGCCTTTGGCGAGGACGACCTTGGGCTCCCGGATGACGTCGTTCTGCTGGTAACGTTCGACGCTGCCTGGCAGCAGGCGCACCGAGAGAGCCAGCCAGATCTAGACCAGACGGCTCTAGCTCGACGGAGTACAGCTCCGTGCGGTTCAGATCTGGACCCGACGGCTCCAGCTTGACGGAGGAAGTCACGACGATGTGGTCGTCGACGAGGTTGTGGGCGGATCGGGCCGGGGGAAGCACATCTCGTCTTCGATGGCTAGCCCCGCAGCACGGATTCGTAGCCCGCGCGAGCTCTCTCAGCGCGGATTCGTCAGGCAGCGCTCGTGCCCGCTCTATTGATGCGCTGGTCCGGCGGCGCTCGTGCCAGATCCGTACCGGCGCTGCCCCGATTTCGAGGCCCGCCACCGCCGGGGAAGCTTACCCGCGCCGACCGCAGCGGTCCGTGCGCGGCTCTGCGCGGCTGGAGCCGCATCCTCCTGGGTGTAGGCGGCCCGTCACAGCCGCCTAGTACAGCTCCGGCGAGAGTGGTGCATCTCCGGCGAGCGGGGTCCATCTCTGGTGATGCCTTCCAGGTCTGGCAGCAGGAGGAGAGAGAGGCCGGCACAGGAAATGAGGGAGAGACGGGAGCCGAATTCTTTATTTCTTATTGAATGAGGGTCCCACCGTATTGTACTGTGTGTATTCTGCAGGGCACCTGTATCATGGCAGAGCTGGACCACAGACGTGTCACTCTCAAAATTGGGATACCCGGGTTGCCGGGAACTGGACTTCCACTTTACAACCACGGTGCCAGCTTCCATGTCATTTCATTTGTGCGTATTGAATAGCTGTCGTACGTGCCAAATTTTAATTGATTAGTGCATTTGATATGTAAGTGTGTAACGTCTGACAGGACACATGACAGCAAAGTCGCAATCAATTAAAGTAGTTAAAAGGGGGTATGTTGGCTACGTTCTGCAACTGTGATCCATCTAATTTTTTTTTTTTGAAAAAGAAATTTCATTGATATTAAATCATCTTACAGCCACATATTACAAAAACAACCCAAACAACTCCAACCCAGTTCATGGTAGACAGAAATCTTGAAAGAGACACAAATTCCAACGTGTAGTATCACCATCCCAGACAAATATGCCACGGACGAGATCTTACCATCCACAACCGCCATCCTCATCTCAGATAGGGAAAAACTGAAACACATCACTTTCGCAAAAGAGAGGTAGAACCTTCCACATTCAAATACGATGAATTTGACCGCCGTCGAGCCCGTCGCCGATCATCTCTTTCACCAGATTTATCATGGGAGAAAACAAATCAGAGTGATGTCTAGATAGATGTCACCGGAAAGCAAACACTCACTAGCCCACAGTTGTAGCCTCCGTTCATGATGGCGTCTTTGCATCACCACTGCAGCCAAGACATCTTTTCATTAATTGCTCCATGCCGAAGAACTTGAACGACGCCAAAACTCCGCAGCCGCCGTCTTCGACTGGACCACTAGAGAAACCATAACCATAACAATCGCCATAGCCGCCGTCAGGAGTGACCACCGTGATAAGACTTAAACCTTTTTTTTTCCGAGAAGACTTAAACCTAAACCTAGGAATGAACAGAATCAACTCCCGGATAACGAGCTGCCCTCCTCGCCGGAGACAGGGCTGCCGGAAGCGAGGGGGCCGGCCGAACCTGGCAAGACGGTTCCTTGGTCACTGCTGTTTTTTCCAAGTCACCCTGGGTAGTTTCGGAACGTAATCCATCAGAAGATGGAACACCTGACGAAATAGGAATATAATTAACTTGCTTGAGTTGTCGTGGAAAAATTCGTCAGCAGCTCTGTATGTCCCGTGAAATTTATTAGAAGTGGCTGCATTTTGTTTTTCATCACTATGCTACTTGAAGTTGCCACTCACAGAATGGTAGTATCAAATTAAAGGAACCTAATTAGATATGGAAAAAAGTTCATCCGAAACTAAGGAATGTATGCCATGATGATTACACTTGCTTTCTTTTGAAGGCCACATGCAACGGAACCTAAACAACCCCTCAGGTTGGAACATTTGCATAATTGATGATGCAAGCGTCAAAAGACTTGTTCCCACCATAGCAAAGTCTTCACCTCGTAAGCGGCTAATAAAGTATTGCTGCTTGAATATTTTGCAGCTACATCCTGCTGCATGTTATGTATTGCACGCCTGCTGCTTTAAAGCTATTTACCTGTTCCTTATTACAGTATAACTGGTAATGTTTGCGAAA
The DNA here is from genome assembly GCA_007726485.1 of Eragrostis curvula. NCBI lineage: Eukaryota > Viridiplantae > Streptophyta > Magnoliopsida > Poales > Poaceae > Eragrostis > Eragrostis curvula. The sequence goes on along the minus strand of CM017440.1, from coordinate 48,604,397 downwards.
GCAAGTGCATATGGCAGAAACAGGGTCTCCGGTTTCTCCAAATCTATTGATGCTGCATTTAATTTCTCGTGGCTAATAAGCCTGGTTGTTAGGATGTTAGGATCTATCTCAAATCGTCTTCTCAATCGAGTCATGAGGAAGCATGATGCATGCATGCTTTCTACACCCGGTGCTTTTCAAGTGGTGGTCGGTGAGAATATTTTCTTTTTCTTCTCGTGAGACGGAGGAAGCATTGTCATGTGGTCTGCACCCACAGCTGTCCCGGAACATTTCATCTTACGGTTGCAGCCTTGCCGGTACGGGTAGATTAATCTAGGTAGACGCGGCGCTGGATCTCTCTTTGTCTGTCTTTCAAAGTTCCGACGCTTACATGTTCCAACGCTTCTTCAGCTTTTCCTTTTAGAGAAAAGAAAAACAGTACTATATGCTTTTGAAGTTCAGATGCAACCTAGGAAAACAATTTCAACGAAATTTCACCGAAATATCCGATATTTCGTATTTATCGGTGAGGTCCGAAATGAAATTGAAATGAACAGTACCACCGAAATTCTGCCTTTGACCACATTAATGCGTCTAAATTGTCTTGTTTGCATATGCAACCATGATGTTTTCTTGATTTGAGACAATATCTTTTGAAATCACGTCAAAACTTTTTTCAACATTCAAATTTCTTTCGCCGAAATTCCCGATATATCATGTTTGTCGGTGACCTTCGAAATTTTTTTGTTCCCAAAATATCTTTTGAAATCACGTCAGGATGCAACACACCACGCAGAGGGAAAAAGAAGAGGTTTGGACATACCATCCCAACTCAACCAAGAAAATACAGGTATGCCGTTGAAGATTAGATGCAAAAGTTATCTTCGATGTTGCCTTGGTTCTATGCAATTCATGCTATGGAAATGTTTTAAATAGCGGGTTAAGAGGTTTAGCGGTATGTCTCTAAAACAATTAATAGCAGAGCTGAATCAGGCTATAGCGGGAGATTTAAGGATGTGTTTGGATGGATGGCTGGGGCGAGTCGGGTGGGGGCGGCCCCTGTTTTGGTGGCGTTTGGTTCAGGGTCAGCGAGGGGCGGGGGCGGCCCTCACGCGAATATTCGCGTTGATTCGGGGGCGACGCCATCCCCCAGAATCGAGTGGACCGCGCCGCCCCCGTTCGCCCCCGCGCTCCGGCGAAGCGCTGGCGTGCTCTCCAGCGGTGTGCTGTCACCACTCCTCCTGTTACCCCAGGCACCAGTCACCCAACCAAAGCCGAAGAAAAAAAAAGAAGAAGGGCGGAGGCGGGTGAACCAGCGGCGACGGTGAGTGCCCGGCGACCATGCAGCGATGGGAAGAAGGGCGAAATTGATGGATCAAAAAAGATGAGGAGCACAAGAGCAGTCGATTTTACTATTTTCTATTGGAAGATGATGGCAGACATTGACGAATTTGTGAGGTGATAGTTGATGATGAGCGAAGAAGAAAGGAACAGAGAGAAAGAATGGCGGCGGCTCGCTGTATCATGAATGCTGGTTGGAAGCTAGGGTAACGAGAGTGAGTTGGATAATTGGCCGAAGCCCATTAAAATCTTAATTTCCTTTTTCTTTTCTATTTCAGTGGGAAAGAAAAAAAATGATGTTTTGACGGCCCAGTAGATGAGGCCCATCTAAGCTTGCTAATTATATCTCAAGTTTGCTAATTAAATATGTTAAGGCTTGCTAATTTTATTTTTTAAGTTTGTTAATTCATGTGTATCAATACTTGTGTATATTTCTTGTTTTCATGGCAACAATGAGGTAAACTCACCACATGTAGCGCCCTCAATTTTGTGCTCATTTAAAAACCCTTAAAATTTGACCCTTTTAAAAAAATTTCAACTCAAAACAATTTTCTAGATTAAGTTAGAGCTCAAGCTAAAATTTTTGAATTTTAAACCATGCACAAAGCTCATCATATGCATTATTGGAGTTTATTGTTTTTATTTTAAGTGTTTGTTCGGTTTTTTTTGTTCGAATTTGAATTTCCTATAAATTCGACTTCTAGAAAAGTTTGAATCAAAACCAGCTCCAAAAACTGGGTGGGGCCAAAATCTTAGCCAGCCCAGTTTTTCTTTTTCTTTCCTCTTCTTTTTTCTTTCCCGCGCCGGCCCGTCGCGGCCCATCTCCTTCCGGCCCATCTTCTCCTCTCCCGGCCCAGCGCGTCCGGCCCGTTCCCTCTCGCGCGTGTCGCCGACAGGTGGGGCCTGCACCCCCTTTTCCCTCCTCGCGTCGCCGGCGCAAATCGCGCCGCCGCCCATACCGCGCTGCCGGAGTTCGTCGATCCGTCGATTCAGCGCACAGGAGCTGTCCTCGCGCTCACGTGAGCCACACCGGCCCTTCCTCATCCCGTCTCGTCGCACAGCGCCGCCCCGTCCTTTCTAACCCTAATCCCGGCGAGCTCCCCGATGACGCCCATGCCTCGCTGCCCTCCTCCGTCAGCCACAGCACCGCTCCGTCGCGTCCTGAACACTGGCGCTACTTCGCGCGCGCGTCACCAGCCAGCCACCGCCTTCGCGCATCGCGTTGATGTCAATCCAGCGAGAAAATATCGCCCGGATATTTTCCGGTGACGAACCGACCTTCCGCGGCTATAAATAGGACCCCGGCACCTTTCTTTCTCCTCCTTCGTCACTCCACATCTCCCGCTCACTCCCCGCGCACACACCCGAGCTCCCTCTCAATTTTTCCCCATCTCCGGCCAAGCTCCGGTGAGCTTCCGCGCCGCTTCCCCGTCGCTCCCCACCACCACTGAGCTCGAGGTGAGCACCTTCGCTCCCTTCTCCTTCCTCTGCGCCCTCTCTTTCTCCTCCTCTCGCCCCTGAGACCCCCGCGCACCGCGCGCAGCTGCTCCACCACCTCCTTCTCCATCTTCGGCAGCCGTGAGACGTTCCCCGGCCAGGCCAAGCTCACCCCCAACCTCCACGCGAACACGCGCACGTCCGCACTCACCCGGATCCGCCCTCGCGCACGCGTGCGTCGTTTTCCCCTCGCATGCCCGAGCGCCGCCGCACTCATGCGAGCTCGTGCTGCTGCCCTAGCCCTCCCGCACGTCGACATGTTAGCCACCAAGCTTCGCCACGCCAGCTGAACCCCTTCGACCACTCTGCGTCGCCCTTCGACCACCACAGCCACCGCCGGCGAGCATTCCGGCGCCGCGCCACTGTGCGCGCGTCCCCGCCACCGCGCCCTGACCGCGTCGTGCGGCCATCCGACGTGGCCGCCACGTCGGCACCCCGGGCCCGCGACGACCCGAGTCGCACCGCCACGTGGTGCGCTCGGTGCACCGTAGACCACAGGTGCACAAGCCTCCGTCCACAGCCCTGGTGGACCGAGTCCACAAAACAGTACCACACAGCACCCCTGACTCCAGTGGCCCGCACGTCAGCCTCTCATACGCAAAGCAAATTACTAGATGCACACAGTTTTGCACACAGAATCCTATTTCGAACACTTTTCCAATAGCAGAAAAATCCCAATAAATTCAAAAAAATCCTATATTCTTTTCTGACCTCCTTACAACCCTTGTTCACCTATGAAAAAATAGGATGTTGATTATACTTAATTAAGTTGATCAATTCCTAATCTTTTCCTTTCCTATTCATTCAAAAATTCATAACTATTTCATCTTAGCTCCAAATTCAGAGTTTCTTGCACCTAAATTCTTCTAAAATCCTTGTCTATTCATCTACACCAAAGCCATCTCTATTTGCTGTTTATTTGGATTTTAATTTATTTACTGATTGTTTAATTGATTGTTAAGCGGTAGATTTATTCGCCTTTTATTTGCTTTTAATCGTTAGATAATCAAGCTTTTGAGGAAGAGCACGAGGACCCCGACTACGAGGAAGGACTAGAGGAAGAAGGCTTTGAAGGCAAGTCCTAACCTCCCTTGACCATATCGCACCTATGTTTTGGCGGGAACAGGCGAGGTAGTCCTCAGTGGGGAGGCTATCTCGGAGACGCCAATCCTCGTTGAGGTTGGCTATTGAAGATGCATGTTTCAGTCGTATAAGGACCGGTTCATGTGCCGCCTTGTCTAGCACCTTTCGTGCAACCACATGCCTTGTATGGGAAAGGTTTGAAACCACACCCTACTATAGTGTCACCCGGTACCCACCAGGAGCCGGGAGTCGCAGCGGAAGCCAGGAGAAGACCTAACGAGGTTGGCGTTAGGATCCGGCAATTGGTGATGGCTTGAGGCCCTTATTCCTATGGTGAATGGATGCCCCTGGTCGTGGTATTTCCGTGGTGGTGCCGTGGTGACACCAAGTAGGTACGGAACCATTAGTATGCCAGTCTAAGCCATGACAATGGCAAAGGCTGGTATAACTTGTGGGTAAAGTGCACAACCTCTGCAGAGTGTAGAATCTATCCGGATAGCCGTGTTCCACAGCATTGGACAATTGCGAAGGCAATGGCCACACAATGATTAGATTTTTCCTGCGTGAGTTATCCTTGGCGTGTGTGTTTTGGAATACACCGGTTTGGAGCCGTGTGCTAGTTGTCGGCCAGCGATAAAACTTGGGAACTGGCAGGATGAATGCATCTCCCCCAGGGCCAACCAACCCTACTAAGTTCAAAATCTTACTTGATTTAGTTTTGCAAAATCCGATTTGTTTTCCAAATAAACCCTTGCATAAAAATTGGCTTTTCGACCGATTTGTCAAACCCTAGCCTTTACCCTTGATCTATCCCTCGCATACTTCTCACCCTTGTGTTAGGACTTGTTGAGTACCTTATGTACTCACTCTTGCTTCAATCATTCAGAAGAAGAACCAGAGTACGACTTCCAAGGTGATGGTGATGAAGAGTAGGGTCCTGTCCGCGCGCAAGTCTGCCTGTAGTGTGGTCCCCGCTTCAGTCTTCCGTTGCAGTAGTTGTAGTGCAGTGCTACTGTCCTCAGTGGCACTCCAGTGTGGTGTTTGTGTCGTATTGTATTAAGGCCTTTGGCCATTATAAAAAGACCTTTTGTAATAAAAAGGTTTGTAATGAGACTTGGTAATATTATCAAATGTATGACTCTGAGATGCCACTATGTGAAAAGTGTTGTATCAGCGTCTGATCCAGGGACTGATACGGTAAGCACTAGTACTCCAGAAATGGGGTACGACAGAGTGGTAACAGAGCCATGCTTGCCCGTAGGATGGACCCTAAGTTGGATCGAGTAGTAAAGAGTGTGATATTTTTATAGAAACTATTTTACAAAATTCTGCTTACCTTATCTCTATTTATAAAACTATTTTATTCCAATACTTACCTATTTTTCAAATTTTTGTTGAGCAGATGGAGGCCCTTCGTGCGGAGTTAGCCCAGCTGGAGGAGTGCCGTGCTCAGACTGCCAGTTCTCGAGGACACCGCCCAGTGGTGGGATGAGGATGTGCGCAGGCTCAGAGAGACTCAGGCTCAGCTAGCAGAGGTTCAGGCCCAGCTCGCCGCGTCCCAGGCCGAGCGTGCACAGCTGAACTGCACCCTCGAGACTGTTAGGAGACTTTGGGAGGAGGACGCCCTGTATCTGATCAGAGAGGTGGACCGCTGCTACGTGAGGCTCCACGAGGTTGGTGCAGGACCCCGCCGCAGGATGACCCTGAGAATCGGAGGACCAGCACGTCACCTTCACTACGCTTGCCCAACTGACTCAGACCCCGACACTGAGCTGACCAGAGACTCCCTGTCTTCTGGAGGTTCAGACCCGTCAGGAGACTACTCAGAGTTTGGATCCGACAGCCAGAGGTACACTGACTCAGAGGACTCTGAGGCGATTATGGAGTGGGCCACCGAGCTGGAGGCCGCACTCATGAGCGAGGAGCCCACCGATGAGGACTTGTACGGAGTTGCCACCACTGAGGAGTCAGTGGCGGATAACTTCGTGGACTTCCCCAGAGACAACGACGAGGTTATGGGCGAGGAGCAGCCTGTACAGACAGATGTACCAGCAGAGCAGGAGCAGCCAGTGCAGTTCGACGGCCCAGCAGAGCAGGAGCTGCCCACAGGACTTTCGACACCTACGCCCTACGACGAGGAGTACTACCGCCTACTCAGCACCGATGAGCTGGCTGCTGACCCGTTTGACCTCTACGCAGAGTGGCTTCAGGACCGTGGCTTCGACGTCTGAGCAGCAGGAGTTGGCGTCGAGGAGTAGCTTTTGCTAGTTAGTAGTGGCAGCCGTTGCCTAGAGTAGTAGAGTCTAGTAGTTGTCAGGTGTGTCAGTAGTGTGGTGTGTTAGTCGCAAGTTAGAGTCGCCCTGTGGTTGTGTCTTGTGTCGAGTCATAGATCGTTGAGTCCTTGTATATATAAATGGACTTGGGTATGTATGATCGAACCTTGTTATTATGAATAAGTTGCTGTGATGTTGTAATGATGCTAGTTCTTTCTGTTTGCGTGTGTGCAAGAATTTTGGAATTCCTTTTCCATTAATCTTGTTTTGTCATGCCTCGTTGTTCGTAGATCCCTTGAGTGTCCTATCTCACCTTTCTGCTAAACCTGTTAAACAGATGCCTCTCAAAAGATTTGTCAGACTCCAGCAACGCCGTGAGCGTGAAGAACACGATGATGAGGACAACGCCTAGGGTCATGGAAATGGGCGTGGAAGAGGCAGGAACACTGCCCCGCGTGGCAGAGGTAGAGGTGGAGGTAGAGTTGGAAATAACAATAACCAAGACCACCAAGAAGATGAAGTGAGTCAGAACCAGGAAGGATATGATGAGGTTGGAAATAATAATCAGAACAGAGGTGGAGGAAACCAAAACCGTGGTAGAGGTGGAAGAGGTGGTGGACGAGGTGGTAGAATACCAGGACCACCTGTCACCGATCTAGTGTCAGTAATGGACAATCAGACTCGTCTGATGGAAGTGATTGCTCAAGGACTGCTAGACCGTGCTCCAGGTCCCCAGACCAAGATGTCAGAATTCATGAGGCTCAGGCCACCAACTTTTGAAAGTGCTGAGGAAGATCCTTTAGCAGCAGATGATTGGTTGAGAAGTATCACCAAAAAGCTAGAAGTCATCAATGTCAATGATAGAGAAAGAGTTCTTTTAGCATCTCACCAGCTCCTTGGAGCAGTGGGTGAATGGTGGGATAATTATCGTGAAGCTGCTCAGGATGCAGAAGCTATCACTTGGGATGAGTTCCAAGAGGAATTCAGAAGGTACCATATACCCGAGGGTATTATGGAAATGAAGGCTGACGAGTTCCGCTCTTTGAAGCAAGGAGCTATGACTATGAATCAATATATCCGGAAGTTCATGAAGTTGGCACGATATGCACCAGAGGATGTCAACACTGACAAGAAGAAGCAGGATCGCTTCAGGAAAGGACTTAACCCTAGTCTGAAGATGCAGTTGATCACGCACATTTACCCAGATTTTAACACCCTCATGAACCGTGCCATACTTCTGGAAGATGCTCGTTCTCACATCGAGAATGACAGGAAGCGCAAGTTTAATGCGCAGAAATTCAAGCAACAAGAGAGAAATTAGAGGCCAAGAGGCAACTTCCCTCAGAAACCCAAATATCAGCCAACCATGCAGTATAGGACCTCAGCGTCCAACCAGCAAAATTCTGCACCTTCTTACCACAACCAGAGCTTAGGCAGTCAGCAGAAGAGTAGCTTCAGTGTTGCTCAACTAGCCCAAAGTGATAAGAGGACATGCTTCCATTGTCGTGAACCAGGGCATATGATCGCAAGATGTCCTTATCGGAATCAGAATAATGCTTCATCCCAGCAAGCAAGCAACACCAGAAGTGTAACATCTGGGGTTGGACGTGGTGGACAGCAACCCTCAGGACAGCAGCGAAGGAATAATCAGACCTTTGGTCGAGGAAGAGTCAACCACATCGACGCCCAGGAAGCTGAGGAATCACCAGACGTTGTCCTTGGTGAGTACCTGTCACACCCCAAAATTTCAAATTTTGGAATGTGACTCAAATTTCACTAAATTTTAAAACTTTTTGGGAATAGTTTAAAATTTAACTTTAATATTCGAGTGTTGTCACTTTTATTTAGGAAAAGTATTTATTTTTCTAAATAAATTAAATTAATATAGGTTATACTAATTTGTTTGTTGCATTCATGCTCGTTAGTCTGCATTAGGTGCTTCTCTGTGTGAAAAATGAATTTCAAAATTCGATAGTGATCTTGTAGTTTGAATTAGTTTTCGAGTATCGATAATACTCCTATTCCTAGCCTAGGCCTAATCTCGGCCAAAGTGTCACCCTATTTGTTTCTCTTCTTCTCTTCTCTCCATCAACGTGCAAACAACCAAGCTATCTATGTGCAACAAAACTATGCGATCAAAATACCTTTGCATGCCTTTTGTTTACCTCCTATGTTTCCTTTTCTTTTATCTCATCTACCATTCTTAATTTCTTTTCCTTCGATCGTGCCATGAAGCTTATGTACAACCAAGCCATACTCTTTGCTGTTACTATGCCGTTCTACTCTCTGTTCATTTTTAACATTTGTTTGCAAGCAATCAAGCCACCTGCGAGCAGCTTGATTTCATTGTTCAATCATCTTTTCTTTCTCTATCTTTCTACTAAATGTTTGTAATGAAGATAGCTGCACCACAACAAGCAGCTGATCTTTTCCCGAGGCTCTTTATCTATCTATCTAGTTATATGTCTTTCTTCCTCAATGTGCAATCAATCCAACAGACCTTCGCTATCACCACCCAATCACCCTCCTCCCTATTATTTTTCCTCCTATCATGGTCTTGCTATTTAGCTTTCGCCAAACCTTACCTCTCTTAATGCTACCCTGTCGTTCTGCTTTCTGCTTATTTCTATCATTTGAGTTGCAAGCAAACGAGCTACCTGCTTGCACTTTCAATCATTTCTAATTTCTTTATGTCTCTCCATCAGCTTGTACCCCAGACGTTTCATTCCTTTGTTTATTTTCTATCCATCGTGACTTATTTGTAATGTACATACATAGCTTTATTGGAACCCAATGTTGCAGCTTGCGAGGACCATTTTCCCTTCTCTTTTGACTTTCTCCCTGCCTTCTACCTGCACTAATTTCTACAGATCTGTACCCGTACCGAGCCTTCTTTCTTTCTTACTTTTTATTTGTATCTCATCTTCTAACTAAAATAGATAGCACCAAGAGTGCCCCGACGTTCTTTGTGCTTCTTTTCTCTTTTTCCAACCTTTGCTTGCAAGCTATGGCAAACCACTGTTATGGTCTAGCCGTTCTGTCCTTTTGCGTCACTTTTGTTGAAGCCTAGATATAGCCGCTGCAATTCAGCCTCAAGCTCCAGTTATAGCTCACCTTGAGCCCCGCAAAAAGAGATACCTTTGCCTCTCTGTCGTGTCTTGATTGTCAACTAATCTTTCAATCCGTTGACGTTAGGAAAGCATGTCAACATGGCCCTTGCCACATTCTACATGTCATGTATCTCATCAACATGGTCTAACCAATAGTTAACCTCGTGCCCTACTCGACCCAACTCAGCAAGTTCTGCCCCAACCACCTGCATGAACCATGCTGCAACGAGACCCTGCACAATTATCGTACATCATTAGCTACCAAGAAGAAAACCGATGATCAGATTCCTAGCTCGCCTCTCCTATGGAAATCAGGCCTGCCTGGTCGTCTTCCTCTTTCCCTCAAAGCTCTCCAACACCGCCATTCGATTCCTCACTACCGTGTGCATCTCTCCATGCCTCCTTGATTTGGACAACACACTCTTACAAAAGGATCCTACAAATCCTCTATACTTCTCCTATTATCCCTTTTGTTGCTGTAGCATCATGTGTCCTTGGTTATCTAGTTCTTTCTTATTTGTCATATACCTCCAACAAATATGTTTATCCATTCTGTGGACTCTTTACAAGTCTTGCTACCTCGTGGCCTTTGTATTGGCATAACCATACAATGATATTATATTATTTTAATTACCAAATTTATGTCGATGCAATGGCAGGTGCACATGTCATTGATGCATAACATAAGGTTGGATGTTAAAATAATGGATATCACTTATGTGTCATATGTCTTATACCTAGTCAATCTTTTATATCATTTAATATAAATTTCTTTGATCCCTTGTCATTTTGGATCTTTGTTGAGTCGAATCAATGTTTCTCTCATAATGCATTTATATATTTGGACCTTGATCTATTCAACCATGATCTTCAGTTCCGTCTACGACTCCGTAGATCGAGTTTAGAAGTTTTCTTGTTTTCTTTATTCCTTTCTGCATCAATGTAAGTTCAGGCTTGTGCATGTTCGTTCTGACCTCATGACTTGTGATATTTCCTTTTATAACATCACCTCTCGTCATCTATACATTCATTTATATTGATATGATGTGTCCCACATTCTACTTCCAAGATATGATTCCATCCACATTCATTCCACTTACTGTTTTCACGCAAAAGGAAATAAAAACATCATCTAACGCTCGATAATGCATTTTTTTTCTTCCTAGTCCTCATCTCTTTTCATTAGCACACTATATCGACATTGCCTATGAATGCCTAGACACCTCCCCACGTCCTCCCCTTGACCCTAAGCTCTCTTGAGGCGAACACTAAGGCAGCCCACAACCACATCTCAACTTCCCATCGATTTCCTTGCCGTTTGGGCCGAGGCCCACCTTTCCTCACCCCTCCCCACTTATGGGCCAAGCCCAAAACCTTTCCTAAACCCTAAGACACCCTCTCTATTGATATGGGAGCCCCTCCCACGTCCCCCCTGCTGTCCCCCACGCACACCCTCACCCCTCAAACCCTAACCACGCCGCCAAGCTGCCGCCACGCGTCGCCGCCGTCGCGTTCAGCAGCACAGTCACAAATTGGCATCAACGTTCCCGGAGATCCATCCATTCAATTGATGCCAAATTTTACCAGCAGATGCAGCATAGAGTCCTCTACAACATATCCAAAATTCAGCTCAAGATCTGACCTGGTTCGACGGGGATCTAATTCGCAATGACTACTGCTCCTGTTCTGTATCTGTCCAGCGCGTCTGATGGTAATTGTTTTTTGTGTTCCAACCAATCTCTCTACTTTTCTGACCTAAACTCAAGACCATGTTGTGTTCCAGAAAGTCTACTACACGTTCCCCAAAGGATTCACCGAGATCATTTATGAATCGACCAGGAACGCAATGCCACCTTTAACTGTTCCAGAACAACTCCATCTAGATCCAACCATTTGATCTCTTTGTCAGGTAAACCAGTGCCCCAATCATCTTGCGTCCAACATGTTCCACAACATTGCGCATATGCTTGTGAAAACCTTGTTCCAAAATATGTATCCAATCAACAGGAACACACACATTTCATTTCGTGACTGTTTCTGTTTTTCCAGATTTAGTGTTTAGTCTTTCAAACATCATAACTTTTTGCTCGTAACTCCGTTTTAAGTGATTCTTGCGCTCACGTGATCGTAGGCTTGAGCTCTATCATTTAGTACTGTTATTAGAGTAATTTGATACTGTTTGGTGTACTGTTTCTTATTGTTTGTGCTTTGTGTGCTTTGCATGTTACCGTTATATAGAAACGCGTGTTCGAGAAACCACCAAGAGGAAGATCAAGACATGAAGACTCTGAGCAGCAGCTTTTGAGGCAAGTGCCCTTGACGCATTCTGAACCTATTTCTTTCTCCCTCTAGTTTTGCATGCATTACGTTTAAATTGAATCCCATTCCTGTTCCTTACTTTATCCTTGTCGCCCGGGTGTGGTTGATAATAATATGGATGGGTATGTCATGCTTAGCTTGCTGTCTTGGGATGGGTAACAATTTGACTAATAATCTTGACTAATGGTTTCACTTCCACTTAATCTTCATGGACCGGTTAATCTTTTTAGCAACCTGGAACTTAGGTATGCTGTAATTTGAGCAAGTGGTATGTTGATGGTGGTGCGGTTAGCACGAGACTTTGGTTTGTGGTAGCCTTGCTCAAGTTTGCTAAGGACCGGTTCGTGGAGCGGCAACCCAGGACAACAGCGCAAAGCACAGGGTTGATTATGGTAGACTTGGTCAAGTATTATGCTGTCTTCCCAGTTTTGCCGGCGTTCATGGAATGGGGGAGGAAGGGTTACTTCCAAACTCAGGTGATCGAGGGGTACTCTAGCCAAGGCGCAAGAGGGGTCTACTGTTTCAGGGGTACTGGCAGTAGGGAAACCTTAGCGGGGATGTTGGCTGGCTGGGAAGCGCTTTGAAAGACCATGTGGTGATCTCTTGGTCTCACACCTTTGGTAGTGTGAAGGCAACATAGAGGTTTTAGTCACTGAATAGTGATGAAATCACCACCCTGTGGGTAAAGTTGTGCACCTCTGCAGAGAAGTAAAACTGTCATGACAGCCGTGCTCACGGTCAGGAGCGGCCTGGATCCTCACATGATTAGAGTTGGATGGATGGATATGGTTCTGGCGGGTAGCCATTTGGATGCTGCAAGTGGGTAACTTGTAGTATGGTTTTTGGGCGGGTAGCCTGCTTCACTGCAAGGGGGTACCTTGTAGTGTCTAATTAATTGTTGGTTTGGGTTAACATTCACCTAGTAATTCAGGAATGCTTTACCATTGGTTTAGGGTGCTTTTCTGCAATTTAACCTTATGTTAGCCTTTCTTGTTATAAGCCTGCATTGCATACACTTTCCCACACTTGCGGAGTACGACATGTACTCACACTTGCTATTTCCTCTACTATCATGATATGCTGCTCAGAGAGTGAAGATGGACTACTTTGAAGAAGATGGTGAAGCCTAAGCTTGTGGAGCCCCCGGTCGACTGCCTGTGGCGTTATGGAGTCTTCCGCTAGCATTTGTATTCGTTTAGTCCTTTGAGACATTTATTATATTAATTATACGATTTAATTGTGACATTGGTTGTACTGTTACTTCATTTTGTCCTATATGTGTGAATCTTGATCCTGGACACACATATAGATGAGCATTCGGTTTTGGCCTTAAAACCGGGTGTGACAAAGTGGTATCAGAGCCGTGTTGACCGTAGGACGCAAGCTTAGATAGAATGGTTGCCAAAAAAGACCTATTTTCAAAGCTATATTGAAAAATCCGATCTATGTGCTCTTCTGATCTTTCTATTTTCTCTTCTCAACTTGCCTTCTCTTGATCTATTTAGTAAAATGATTTTTACTCTTTCCTCTGTTGAGCGAGCATGTTTACTTTGGCCCTAGTATATGTCCTGATCTAGCCTTAATGACGAAGTAGTACGTTGTTGTTTGAGTGTGGTGTGCCTTGTGTTGATTTGGATCTTTGTTTGAGTGGGGTGTGTTGTGAAGCTTCTGGCTTTATGATGGCATCCTTATTATTATAATATACATTTAGAATTAGCTTAGATGGGTTCCTCCTTTTTCGTCCTTCTACAAGCTTTTTTCTCTCTTCTATATTTCTTCTAATCTTATCTCTAAGACAAAATCCTAAAGAAGGCAATGAGCAAAGGAAACCTTTCTATCAACGTCATGCTTCGAGAAGGCGCCAACAAGACCATGAAGGTGTGTGGATGATGTACAGGATCATAATATTCTAAGTGCTAGCCTAAGGGGGGTAGAGCTCACCTCCAGCCTCAGCGTATGGACGACGAAGGAATGAGTGTTTAGTCTTGTTTTGGAATGGTTATGAAAGGTCAAGAAAAGTTCATCACGTTGAAGATCGACGAACTGAGTGATTCCTTCATCCTCCTTTCTTGCTAGCCTCACCGAATCTCGGGGCGAGATTCCTGTTAAGGGGGGTAGTCTTGTCACACCCCAAAATTTCAAATTTTGGAATGTGACTCAAATTTCACTAAATTTTAAAACTTTTTGGGAATAGTTTAAAATTTAACTTTAATATTCGAGTGTTGTCACTTTTATTTAGGAAAAGTATTTATTTTTCTAAATAAATTAAATTAATATAGGTTATACTAATTTGTTTGTTGCATTCATGCTCGTTAGTCTGCATTAGGTGCTTCTCTGTGTGAAAAATGAATTTCAAAATTCGATAGTGATCTTGTAGTTTGAATTAGTTTTCGAGTATCGATAATACTCCTATTCCTAGCCTAGGCCTAATCTCGGCCAAAGTGTCACCCTATTTGTTTCTCTTCTTCTCTTCTCTCCATCAACGTGCAAACAACCAAGCTATCTATGTGCAACAAAACTATGCGATCAAAATACCTTTGCATGCCTTTTGTTTACCTCCTATGTTTCCTTTTCTTTTATCTCATCTACCATTCTTAATTTCTTTTCCTTCGATCGTGCCATGAAGCTTATGTACAACCAAGCCATACTCTTTGCTGTTACTATGCCGTTCTACTCTCTGTTCATTTTTAACATTTGTTTGCAAGCAATCAAGCCACCTGCGAGCAGCTTGATTTCATTGTTCAATCATCTTTTCTTTCTCTATCTTTCTACTAAATGTTTGTAATGAAGATAGCTGCACCACAACAAGCAGCTGATCTTTTCACGAGGCTCTTTATCTATCTATCTAGTTATATGTCTTTCTTCCTCAATGTGCAATCAATCCAACAGTCCTCTGGAATAGACGTTATCCTTGGAATGGACTGGTTAAGTAAGGATCAAGGCAACATAGCCTGTGACACTCAGAAAGTTTCACTGGTAAACCACAAGGGAATCAAAGTGGAATGTGAGCCAAGGGGATCAAAGGCCACACCCATGGTATGCAGCCTGGAAGCCAAACCATTGGAGGAAGTACCGATAGTATGTGAATATCCTGATGTATTTCCAGAAGAGTTGCCAGGCATGCCACGTGACTGAGACATAGAGTTCATCATTGAACTTATACCAGGAACCTCCCCAATAGCCAAACGACCATATAGAATGGCAGCAAATGAGTTAGCAGAGCTAAAACAACAATTGGTAGAGTTACAAGAAAAAGGTTTCATCAGACCTAGTTCTTCACCATGGGGATCACCAGTTCTTTTTGTTAAGAAGAAAGATGGAAGCCTTAGGATGTGCATTGATTATCGTTCATTAAATGAGGTCACCATCAAGAACAAATACCCACTGCCCAGGATCGACGATTTGTTTGATCAGTTGAAAGGAGCTAAATTCTTTTCCAAGATTGACTTGAGATCTGGGTATTATCAACTCAAAATTCGAGAGGCAGATATACTTAAGACAGCTTTTGTCACTCGCTATGGCCAGTATGAGTTCACGGTAATGCCATTTGGGTTGACCAATGCACCAGCATACTTCATGAATTTGATGAACAAAGTATTTATGGAGGAGTTAGATCGGTTTGTCGTAGTTTTTATCGACGACATTCTAATCTATTCCAAGAGTGCCGAAGAGCACGAGCAGCATTTGAGGATTGTGCTTGAAAAGTTGAGAGCACACGAGCTATATGCCAAATTCAGCAAGTGTGAATTATGGTTACAGAAAGTTGCCTTCTTAGGTCATATCTTGACTGAAGAAGGAGTAGCAGTAGATCCAGCCAAAGTTGAGGCAGTTCTTGAGTGGAAACAACCCACTAACGTGACAGAAGTCAAAAGTTTCCTTGGACTAGCAGGATACTATCGCAGATTCATCGAAGGATTTTCTAAAATAGCAAGGCCTATGACAGCTTTAACACAAAAAGGAAAAGAGTTCAAATGGACAGACGCATGTGAAAGGAGCTTTCATGAATTAAAGAAAAGATTGACAACAGCCCCAGTGCTGATCTTGCCAGACATTCATCGAGATTTCGTCGTATACTGCGATGCGTCTCGACAGGGATTGGGATGTGTTCTCATGCAAGATGACAGAGTAGTAGCTTATGCATCGAGACAATTAAAGACGCATGAGCAAAACTACCCAACCCATGATCTAGAACTGGCAGCAGTTGTACATGCACTCAAGATTTGGAGACACTATCTGATAGGAAATAAGTGTGAAATTTACACAGATCATAAGAGCTTGAAGTATATCTTCACTCAACCTGATTTAAATCTCAGACAGAGAAGATGGTTAGAGCTGATCAAGGATTATAACTTGGAAATCCACTATCACCCTAGAAAAGAAAATGTAGTTGCGGATGCACTGAGTCGCAAGATTCATCGTAACAGCATCAAGATGCATAAACGGAGATCCGAGCTTGTGGCAGAATTTGAACATTTGAACCTTCACATTGTCAAGCAAGGACAATTGAACACTCTGTGTGTGGAGCCTACCCTGGAAAGCCAGATACAAGCAGCCCAAGAAAAAGATGATAAGATACAGGAATTAAAGAAGAAAACGGGATTAGATAAGGCCCCAGGATTCCGAGTGGATAATCAAGGAACCTTGTGGTACAGGGATCGGATATGCGTACCAAAAACTGGAGAGTATCAGAAGCTCATCATGGATGAAGCTCATAACTCTGCATACTCCGTCCATCCAGGATGCACCAAAATATACTTGGATTTGAGACAGAAATATTGGTGGTCAGGAATGAAAAGAGATATAGCAGAATTCGTTGCCAGATGCGATATATGTTGTAGAGTCAAAGCAGAGCATAAGAGTCTGCAAGATTGTTGCAACCATTGCATATCCCAGTATGGAAATGGGACGAAATCAGTATGGACTTCATTGTGGGTTTACCCCGCACTCAAAAAGGGAACGATTCGATATGGGTTATAGTGGACCGTCTGACAAAGGTTGCACACTTCATCCCTGTAAAGACAAGTATGCTCAATTGTACGTGGATCATATACTCAAGCTGCATGGAGTTCCGAGCAGAATAGTTTCAGATCGTGGAACCCAATTCACTTCGACGTTCTAGAAAAGCCTACACAAACTGTTGAAAACTAAGTTAGATTACAGTTCTGCATATCACCCTCAGACAGATGGACAGACCGAAAGAGTCAATCAAATCCTCGAAGATATGCTTAGAGCATGTGTACTAGCATATGGAAAGGATTGGGAGAAAAGTTTATCTTTTGCAGAATTCTCTTACAACAATAGTTATCAGGCCAGTCTACAGATGTCACCTTTCGAAGCCTTGTATGGTAGGAAATGTAGAACCCCTCTGATGTGGTCAGAAGTCGGAGAACAATCTTTCTTCGGTCCAGCCATTATCAGAGATGCGGAGGAGAAAGTAGCTCTGGTAAGAGAGAATCTAAAGGCAGCCCAGAGCAGACAGAAAAGCTATGCAGATACTAGGCGCAGAGATTTAAGTTTCGAGGCAGGAGACTATGTGTATCTTAAGGTGTCCCCGATACGAGGTACTCGGAGATTCCAAATCAAAGGAAAGTTGGCACCAAGGTACATCGGACCTTTTAAGATACTCAAAAGAATAGGAACTGTGGCTTATCGCCTCGAGCTTCCCGAAGAAATGTCGGACATCCACAATGTCTTCCATGTCTCACAATTAAAGAAATGTCTGAGAGTTCCAGAGGAAGTGGTACCCCCAGAAGTAATGGATCTTCAACCAGATTTCCGCTATCAGGAAAGGCCTATCAAAATTTTGGATATTGCAACTCGGCTAACAAGAAGGAATGCGATACGATTTTGCCGAGTGCAAAGGAGTAATCACACAGAGGCAGAGGCCACATGGGAACGAGAGGATGATCTAAAGAAAGAGTTCCCCTACCTGTTTCAAGGCGAATCGGAATCTCGAGGACGAGATTCTGTTTAAGTGGGGTGTGACACCCCGTGTCACTGAAGATCAGCATCATGAACATCGCAAAAGCAAACTGAACTGAAATGCAAATCAAGTACAAATTTCAAAATCAAATAATTCAAACAATTATCAAATCAAGCTTCTAAGGAAACTCAAACTTTTCAATAACAACTTGATAAAACAAAAATACCAGTGGATGCAGGTCAGAGAGAAAGAATTTTGGAGATTTTCTCAAGATTTTTGGAATTCGTTTGGATGGCCAAATAAATCCTCAAAGCTTACAAAGGACCCAACTTTGACCAGCTGCCATTTGAAATCTACTAGGAATCCTGATGTGCATGTTGTCCAGATTGAAGTGCAGATCAGGAGCTTTCCAAAGAGACCAAAATTGTGAATTTTGGAGCTCATTTGATAATTCAAATCATGATCACAAGTTTGGGGAAAACCATTGACCAGAAATTCAGAGAAAAAGAAAGATTCCCCATGGGACCCACTCGTCAGCCTCACTATGCCTCCTCCCCCGACGTTGCGCGCCGCGTGGAAGCTGACGTACGGCGCGGCCGCGGCGCCCTGGCCGCTCCCTCGGCGTGTCGCGGTGACAAAACGAGCTCCGCTCCCCTCAACGCGTCCCATTCCGCTCACTCTCCCCACTCCAGGACGCCTAAAACCCTAGCCGCCACCGCTACCAGCCATCGCCGCCGGCCAAGCAGCTCATCGCCGCCGACGGGCCGTCTCCAGCAGAACTGCTTCACCTGATGCCGCGCCAGGATACTCACCACTCCACCGTGGCCCCTCCTCTCTTTTCCCCGACGTGAACACGCAGATTTGGGCCTTCTTCTCCAACTCCGACCACCGCCAGCTTCTTCGACCTCGTCGCGAAATCCGCCAACCACGGTACACCCCCGGTCGATTCCTCGTTACGGAAGCTCTGTCCTGATGTCTCGCAAACCCCTGACCCCTTTTATCCCTGGTTGCTCCGCCCAGATCGCCGGAATCCGATTTTTCCCCGTTGCCGCCGCATTGCCGAGCCAACCCCGTCAATGAGCCTCCACCGCTTCTCTTCGTCAACGCGTGCGACGCCAAGAACCAGCTTCGCGAGGAGGAGCTTCCGCACCAACAACTGCAACTGGAGAAACTCGGTGCCAAGCTCATGACGCTGCCGAACTCCCTCCACCCGTCGCCTCTCGCCGCCGACGAACCTCCGGTCAACCCCGCGCCATTCCGATGCCCTAGGTGAGCTCGCCGACCGACGCTCGTCCCTCCCGTGCCCTCATCCAGCCCAACGTACCACCGGAACCTTGTTCCGGCGAGCTGCCCCGCCGTACTCCGGCGACGGCCGGCAAACACACGCGTGGCCACAGTGCTAGGATCAGGTGTGGCTACACAAGATCCGGTGCAGCCCAGACTCTGTGGCCATCCTTGTGGCTCGGATCTGATTGGTCCGCATCTTTTAAATCCTTTTCCGAATTAGTTTAATTCCCAGAAATTGCCTAGAAATTATAAAATTGATAAAAACATAAATACAACTCAGAAAAATGTGAATCCAATTTTACTGAATTCCTTGCGGCATGTCCTGTCCAAGAAAAATGCCAAACCACTCTTTTCGCCATTGTTTAATTACTGAAAAATACATCTGTCCAGATATTGTTTAATTCCTTATAAATTACCTGTTGCTCCATAAATCTTGAACCTTGGCATATCTGTTTAGCATCTGATAACACACCTACAGAGAATTTTACCACTGTCATATAATGTCTAATTATTTACTTATGATTTAAATCGTTCTCTGCATTGTTTAAATTATTGTAAATAATTCATATTACAATAAATCGTCAAACTTCACCATGAATCACTTCCTGTGGTGGCTTTCACCAGAAAAATGCCACTGGACATAACTTAATTTTTGAAATCGAATTACTTATTTAATCGACTCACGATTGATTAAATTGTTAACTTAATTGAAAGTCAATGAAGGAAATACTCCAGACGAAAATAATTAACAAAGTTAATCGTTTGCACTTACAGTGTAAATGACTATCCTATCAAGTAATTAAATCATTAATTGCATCATACTCTTGCATCTAACTTTGCATTAATCCTTGTCATAACGTGTAGTGACACAGACGACTTCGGAGCCGCTCGACTTCCAGCTGCCGGAGGAGCAGGCTCAGGAGGTGCAGGAGGAGCAGCCGCAGCAGGACACTGACCCCGCTGACCCAGTTAGCTACACCCCTGAGCCAGGCAAGCCCCGGTGCATGCCTACCTATTTAGATTTTTATTTATCACTTGATTGGGGCTAGTAATTGTTTGTGCATTAGGTTTATTAGGAGTTGATGTGAATCCCATAGAACTGCATTAGGATTCCCTTCCAGATTTACCTTGTGTCCTATTTTGTAGTAGTTGGTTCTAGGTTAACGTTAGAATTTGCTAGGCTTAGTGGCTAGCGGACGGTAGAAGACGAGTGGTAGGTCCCACTCGCATGATAGGAATCACCCTGGGTTGTATTAGATGGATTTAGGATTTGTTGAGACCGGACGGGGAATTGTTTGTATAGGATGGATGGAGAAGGCTGGGCCTTCATGGTGGTAGCCCCGTCTGTGTCGGTTAAGGACCGTCCGTTGTTGGCCCTGTTGAGCAAGTTCGAACGTACTGATCACATGCTAGTGTTCTATGGGCCTAGTAAACTTAGTAGCTTAGCAATCGTAGGGACGACATCACCGCCTGCTGCTACGGGGGAATGAGGGAAGCCACCCACGGACGACGGCTGGGCCGGGTGTTTTGTGGGCCCAAGACTTCCGCCGGGAGTAGCAGATTGAGTCGGCTTTACGGGGGCTTTGTAAAAGGTTGCCATATGTGGACTTTATGCTGCATATGTCGTGTGGTCAGGTTTTCTCCTGCAGGATGTACATCGATGCCGCCACTCTCGGTCAAGAGCAACCTTGTTCACTGAGTCACATCGTAGTATGCTGTGATTGATGATATGATGATGCTAGCTCATTACTGTTATATTTATTATCTCATTACTGTTATGCTGCTTATTTGATGTATTGTTACTCTATACTGTTTTAGAGATAAGTGCACTGTTTATTTGGTTAAGTACTTAATCTGAAATAAAACTTAAAAGTAAGGACCAAGTAATTAGTGCGGTTTTATGCTATCGAGTCAGCCTACCCCTTGTAGCCTTTGCATATTAGGAGTCGGTTGTAGTTAGCCACGTTGACGGGTAAGTCTTGTTGAGTATTAGTTGCTCAGGGTTTGGCTCTTTATGTTTTTGTGCAGGTTTGTTCTTGCTTCCGCTGATCCTTGGTGGAGCTTTCAGCAGGTCTACATCGCAGGGCTTCGATGTGCGGCCTTTGTATCGTCGAGAGTAGTAGTTATTTATCTATCATTAGACTTCCGCTGTGTACTCTCGTGTTTTAAATCACTTGTACTTGATGTAATAACTTAAAGATGTAAAATTTATGCTTTTTATGTGATGTACTGTTGCGTCTGTTCATCAGCGCGTACCGACTCGATCCTATGAAAAGCGGAGACGCTTCAGCTGGCATCAGAGCCGTGTTGGGACAGTACATCATATAAACGGCCTATTTTCGAAAAGCTAACCACGTTACGAGTGAGGAACGAAAAGCCCATTATAACGATGTTAGAGTATAAGGTGGTAATAGGAGTTGTTTGTTTACTTTCTGTAACGACGCACCGACGCCAGGTAAGAAGGTAAGTAACATGTATGGCTCAAGTGATACGAGTTTAACTCGTGTAGATTGTGGGGGGTGTTATAGCATGGAGGAGATGAAGGTGTTGAGATGTGATTTGTGATGTGGGGAGCCATGCATTACTTTTCTGTTATTGCTGTCCATCGGCGGATTTGATGGACGTCACCTATGTAGGTTGCTTGAGGTGGCGATGTATGTTTTCTGCAGGTACACTAACTTACGTGTAGATCGTATAGCAAACGTGCGTGAGTACGACTTAGTTACCACCGATGTCTATAGCCTGCTATACTTGGGCAAAATTTTATTTTGTGAGGACGTATAGGTCGAGCGTGCATTGCATATCATCTTAAAACACTTCCACGAAATTCAGATCACCCAAAAATTTCAGACTGACAAGCCAACTTCAAAAATCCGTAACTCCAAAACCACTTGGCCAAATTCGATGAACCAAGACTTTCTGGAAAGCTTATAACATGAATTAAAACTTTGTTTCAGATTTTCCCTTTTTATTCTGTCAGTATCACCTCCAAATCTGTCGACCAAGTGGAGTCAAATTTTAGTTTTGACCAGTTTTTCCAGAATCTGTCTGCCATCTTCAGAATTCGATATCTCCAGTTCTGTTTGTCTGTTTCAGGCGTTTGAGCACTCGTTTGAAAGATTTTGAAGTTATCTACAAGTTTCGTGTTCTGACTTTTCACGTTTGACATCTCCAGAAGTGCCGGTTTTCGTGTTTGTGACTGCTGCTCGCAGTCAAGACAGATTTCAGTTTATTGCTTTGAAGGACCGCTACTCCTTGGTTTTTGCTGGAATGGCTGTGTGTAGCTACTTATTACGATTGACCAAAACTGCTTTACCATGTTCTAACTTTCGTTTAGCATGGTTGTGCTGTTTGGAGTAGTTGGGTTGCTTTTCGCCCTCGCTCCCCACAAATGGACGTTGATAGCCTTTTCAGCATCTACTCTTGGAGCCGTCACATGGATGCATTGCTGGATGTTAGATGCCCATAATACAACACATATTTGGCTGTGCCCATCTCCTACTCAGTAACCCTACACGCTCGGAACAGTCAACAAGAAGAAAAGATAAGCATGTACCTTGGATTGATGAGACTTTGCAGTGAGCAACATGAAACTAAGGATGCTTTACTGGATATGAGAAATGCCCAGATTGTTGAGCTAACGCTACAAGTACAGAACCAAGACAAACAGATCGCGGGACTTGTTGAAGAACGAGATGCAGCCCAGTAGATGGTCGCACAACTAATGGCGCCCCAAGTTCAACCGTTCCACCTGCAGAACCAGTACCAGCAGACGTCGTCGACCTGTAGCATGGAGAGCAACTGGACAGTGAGGAAGACGTTTGAATGGTTGTAGTTGCTCTGACCAGACCCATCGTGTAGCGTGTTGTTTAGATGTGTTGTTGTTGGTTAGTTGGAACTAGTATCGCAATACCATGGCTAGGCGACGCGATCTCTTGTACGTCTTTGTTCATAATCTTACCGTGGTACCTTTGGAGCTGCACGTTATCGAATTGTACGTCCTTGTCTGACCTCGATGGACGGGGTAGTATTCATGTTGAGCCCTGATCCCGTTTGTTTTCGTCATGAATACTTTTGCACTCTCATCTGTCATGTTCGTGTGAAGCCCCTCTTTTACTGTTGTATACCATTGTTAATGAGTCCTACATTAGAAATTATTTTCCCTGTGATTCTTACTAGTTGCCCACCAGAGATGGAGAAGATAATGCTAGATCTTGATAATCTTCTCCTTAGCCTTGCTTTTGTGATCCTCGCTCATGCTCAAGAATTAAAATTTGACAACATTAGGCATGTGCAATGCACCATTCCATATGCATTGCAATACATCACTTGCATCGCATAAGCACTTTGCAATGCATGATCATGTACATTAATTTATGCATCTTCATACTTCGAGCATCATCACATATGCATCATGAATAGTGCATCATGGCAATTGCATCATATGCACCATAACATGTGCACCATATCATACCATTTGCATATGCATCACGTCATATGCATCATTTATGCACCATGCAATGTGCATCATGATATTCTGCACTTGCACCATTGCATGGTCACCATCAGATATGTGCATTGCATCATCAAAAGCACGCAATGCACCATGAATATGCATCTTAATCATTAGAGCACAGAATAAATGGATGCATGGATAATCACCATAAAGAGCAAGAATGTGGAAGTTGTATACTTTGACTACCTTACCGCCATCTTGTGCCTACAAATCCTTGGAATCCTACTCCTTGATTACCACTTTGGCATCTTCCTTGTATATCGCTAGCAATCCTAAGCAACATATGTTTGGCCCATCCTTGAGCTATTGTCAGTCTTGATATATTTCATGTGTCATTCGTCTCGAATCACCATTTCACAACAGAGTTCTGTTATGCCTCTCTTCGTTGGCCACCGTGAGACTTTTAGTACACCTACATGTTAGCTAGAGTCAGATGAGTTACCTGCAGTTCGTGGCTAATCCGATGTTTGTTCCGCCCCTTCTCAAGCACGCATACCAGATTCAGATGCGCTGTTTCAAGATCAAAATTCAAGAAGCACAACACCAGTTTCAGAAAGACCACACGAGATGTCAACCAACAAACTAGAAGAGCAGAAGGTTTAGTTCAGTAAGTTGTGGAAATGTTTCGAACGACAAGCTCATCAAAACTCCAATGCCCAACAACCGCCGTGAAAGAAGTTGACTTGCCTTCTAAGAAGACTTTCGATCCAGCTCCAAAGTGATCGTTATCAGTGCAATAATCACCGTAAGGAATGCTATCAAGACCCACCAATGGGACAAGAGTTTTCAACACATCTTCACTTAGTAAGAACCGTTTAAGCGTCAGAGACGATGGTTGGAGTTGAACAAGGACGATGACCTGTTGAATCGACTCAATGGCACGTTGCCACACGGAAGAAAAGGAATTCCAAGCCTCGTTGTTTCACCGCTAACCGCCACACAGAAGAAAGCAGTCTCGTGTTCACGCTTATCCTCCTGCTACCGCGGCCAACATGTCCCTCGCTCCAGCTTTGCGTGCTGATATTGCTGCCGCATCAAAGAAGACATGTGGTCCAAGAACAGTATGGTTTTTCCAAAGGGCTTTAAGTTAAGCCAGAAGGTTATTGATGAAGCCCACTTGTCCAAGTACTCTATTCTCCCCGACAGCAGCAAGATATACTAGGACTCTCAACAAGAAGTGGGATGAGTGCATAATGCTGGTAGAGTTCTCCTATGGCAGTGAATATCAGGAAAGCATCAAGATGACATCGTTCGAGGATTTGTATGGACACCGATGTCATACTCCACTGCACTGGGCCGAGCCCGTGGGAAGAATCACCATTGGAGCCGAATTGATTGCAGCTGCAGAAGAGATATGCTGATAAAAGACGCCGACCATTGGTGTTTATAGTAGATGACCATGTATACTTTTGTGTCTCTCCCTCAGGGAGTGTACGTCGGTTCACATCAGAGGGAAGCTAGCACCAAGATGCATTGGACTATTCTGGAGATGTGAGTAGTATGGACCCGTTCTTTACCATTTTGAATTACCACCCAACCGTTCCAGAGTTCACAACCTTCTCCATGCAATATGGTTGAAGAATTTCTTGAAGACCCCAGCAGATGTAGAGATCAATGGTTTGGAACAGTTTGAGTTAGATGTTACGTATCTGAAGCAACTCGTCAAGGTCACATATGAGAAGGAAAGAGTCACTAGGATCGGAACCATCCAATTCTATAAGGTGCAATGCCACAACGAGTTTGAGGATAAGCCCACCCAATGAGAAATTTTCTACGCCAGAGTTCGAAGTGCGTTTTTGGTTTACTTCGTCCCTGTACCGTTTGTTTTCCTACTCTCCTTAAATCTCGGGACGAGATTTCTTTAAGGGGGGAGGGCTGTGACACCCCGTGTCACTGAAGATCAGCATCACGAACATCGCAAAAGCAAACTGAACTGAAATGCAAATCAAGTACAAATTTCAAAATCAAATAATTCAAACAATTATCAAATCAAGCTTCTAAGGAAACTCAAACTTTTCAATAACAACTTGATAAAACAAAAATACCAGTGGATGCAGGTCAGAGAGAAAGAATTTTGGAAATTTTCTCAAGATTTTTGGAATTCGTTTGGATGGCCAAATAAATCCTCAAAGCTTACAAAGGACCCAACTTTGACCAGCTGCCATTTGAAATCTACTAAGAATCCTGATGTGCATGTTGGCCAGATTGAAGTGTAGATCAGGAACTTTCCAAAGAGACCAAAATTGTGAATTTTGGAGCTCATTTGATAATTCAAATCATGAACACAAGTTTGGGGAAAACCATTGACCAGAAATTCAGAGAAAAAGAAAGATTCCCCATGGGACCCACTCGTCAGCCTCACGATGCCTCCTCCCCCGACGTTGCGCGCCGCGTGGAAGCCGACGTACGGCGCAGCCGCGGCGCCCTGGCCGCTCCCTCGGCGTGTCGCGGTGACAAAACGAGCTCCGCTCCCCTCAACGCGTCCCATTCCGCTCACTCTCCCCACTCCAGGACGATTAAAACCTTAGCCGCCACCGCTACCAGCCATTGCCACCGGCCAAGCAGCTCAACGCGCCAGGATACTCACCACTCCACCGTGGCCCCTCCTCTCTTTTCCCCGACGTGAACACGAAGATTTGGGCCTTCTTCTCCAACTCCGACCACCGCGAGCTTCTTCGACCTCATCGCGAAATCCGCCAACCACGGTACACCCCCGGTCGATTCCTCGTTACGGAAGCTCTGTCCTGATGTCTCGCAAACCCCTGACCCCTTTTATCCCTGGTTGCTCCGCCCAGATAGCCGGAATCCGATTTTTCCCCGTCGCCGCCGCATTGCCGAGCCAACCCCGTCAACGAGCCTCCGCCGCTTCTCTTCGTCAACGCGTGCGACGCCAAGAACCAACTTCGCGAGGAGGAGCTTCCGCACCAACAACTGCAACTGGAGAAACTCGGTGCCGAGCTCATGACGCTGCCGAACTCCCTCCACCCGTTGCCTCTCGCCGCCGACGAACCTCCGGTCACCCCCGCGCCATTCCGATGCCCTAGGTGAGCTCGCCGACCAACGCTCGTCCCTCCCGTGCCCTCATCCAGCCCAACGTACGCCCCGCCGTACTCCGGCGACGGCCGGCAAACACACGCGTGGCCACAGTGCCAGGATCAGGTGTGGCTACACAAGATCCGGTGCTCCGCCCCGTGTAACACTTGGTGTGTCTTCACCACTGAGTAGCTGGATCCCGTATGGCACACGGCTGATCCGGTGCGGCCCAGACTCTGTGGCCATCCTTGTGGCTCGGATCTGATTGGTCCGCATCTTTTAAATCCTTTTCCGAATTAGTTTAATTCCCAGAAATTGCCTAAAAATTTTAAAATCGATAAAAAAATAAATACAACTCAGAAAAATGTGAATCCAATTTTGCTGAATTCCTTGCGGCATGTCCTGTCCAAGAAAAATGCCAAACCACTCTTTTGGCCATTGTTTAATTACAGAAAAATACATCTGTCCAGATATTGTTTAATTCCTTATAAATTACATGTTGCTCCATAAATCTTGAACCTTGCAATATCTGTTTAGCATCTGATAACACACCTACAGAGAATTTTACCACTGTCATATAATGTCTAATTATTTACTTATGATTTAAATCATTCTCTGCATTGTTTAAATTATTGTAAATAATTCATATTACAATAAATCGTCAAACTTCACCATAAATCACTTCCTGTGGTGGCTTTCACCAGAAAAATGCCACTGGACATAACTTAATTTTTGAAATTGAATTACTTATTTAATCGACTCACGATTGATTAAATGGTTAACTTAATTGAAAGACAATGAAGGAAATACTCCAGACGAAAATAATTAACAAAGTTAATCGTTTGCACTTACAGTGTAAATGACTGTCCTATCAAGTAATTAAATCATTAATTGCATCATACTCTTACATCTAACTTTGCATTAATCCTTGTCATAACGTGTAGTGACAGAGACAACTCCGGAGCCGCTCGACTTCCAGCTGCCGGAGGAGCAGGCCCAGGAGGTGTAGGAGGAGCAGCCGCAGCAGAACACTGACCCCGCTGACCCAGTTAGCTACACCCCTGAGCCAGGCAAGCCCCGGTGCATGCCTACCTATTTAGATTTTTATTTATCACTTTATTGGGGCTAGTAATTGTTTGTGCATTAGGTTTATTAGGAGTTGATGTGAATCCCATAGAACTGCATTAGGACTCCCTTCCAGATTTACCTTGTGTCCTATTTTGTAGTAGTTGGTTCTAGGTTAACGTTAGAACTTGCTAGGCTTAGTGGCTAGCGGACGGTAGAAGACGAGTGGTAGGTCCCACTCGCATGATAGGAATCACCCTGGGTTGTATTAGATGGATTTAGGATTTGTTGAGACCGGACGGGGAATTGTTTGTATAGGATGGATGGAGAAGGCTGGGCCTTCATGGTGGTAGCCCCGTCTGTGTCGGTTAAGGATCGTCCGTTGTTGGCCCTGTTGAGCAAGTTCGAACGTACTGATCACATGCTAGTGTTCTATGGGCCTAGTAAACTTAGTAGCTTAGCAATCGTAGGGACGACATCACCGCCTGCTGCTACGGGGGAATGAGGGAAGCCACCCACGGACGACGGCTGGGCCGGGTGTTTTGTGGGCCCAAGACTTCCGCCGGGAGCAGCAGATTGAGTCGGCTTTACGGGGGCTTTGTAAAAGGTTGCCATATGTGGACTTTATGCTGCATATGTTGTGTGGTCAGGTTTTCTCCTGCAGGATGTACATCGATGCCGCCGCTCTCGGTCAAGAGCAACCTTGTTCACTGAGTCACATCGTAGTATGCTGTGATTGATGATATGATGATGCTAGCTCATTACTGTTATATTTATTATCTCATTACTGTTATGCTGCTTATTTGATGTATTGTTACTCTATACTGTTTTAGAGATAAGTGCACTGTTTATTTGGTTAAGTACTTAATCTGAAATAAAACTTAAAAGTAAGGACCAAGTAATTAGTGCGGTTTTATGCTATCGAGTCAGCCTACCCCTTGTAGCCTTTGCATATTAGGAGTCGGTTGTAGTTAGCCACGTTGACGGGTAAGTCTTGCTGAGTATTAGTTGCTCAGGGTTTGGCTCTTTATGTTTTTGTGCAGGTTTGTTCTTGCTTCCGCTGATCCTTGGTGGAGCTTTCAGCAGGTCTACATCGCAGGGCTTCGATGTGCGGCCTTTGTATCGTCGAGAGTAGTAGTTATTTATCTATCATTAGACTTCCACTGTGTACTCTCGTGTTTTAAATCACTTGTACTTGATGTAATAACTTAAAGATGTAAAATTTATGCTTTTTATGTGATGTACTGTTGCGTCTGTTCATCAGCGCGTACCGACTCGATCCTGTGAAAAGCGGAGACGCTTCATGGGGTAGGTCTGTAGCGCCCTCAATTTTGTGCTCATTTAAAAACCCTTAAAATTTGACCCTTTTAAAAAATTTCAACTAAAAACAATTTTCTAGATTAAGTTAGAGCTCCAGCTAAATTTTTTGAATTTTAAACCATGCACAAAGCTCATCATATGCATTATTGGAGTTTATTGTTTTTATTTTAAGTGTTTGTTCGGTTTTTGTTTTTGTTCGAATTTGAATTTCCTTTAAATTCGACTTCTAGAAAAGTTTGAATTAAAACCAGCTCCAAAAACTGTGTCGGGCCAAAATCTCAGCCAGCCCAGTTTTTCTTTTTCTTTTCCGCGCCGGCCCGTCGCGGCCCATCTCCTTCCGGCCCATCTTCTCCTCTCCCGGCCCAGCGCGTCCGGCCCGTTATCTCTCGCGCGTGTCGCCGATAGGTGGGGCCCGCACCCCCTTCTCCCTCCTCGCATCGCCGGCGCAAATCGCGCCGCCGCCCATACCGCGCTGCCGGAGTTCGTCGATCCGTCGATTCAGCGCACAGGAGCTGTCCTCGCGCACACGTGAGCCACACCGGCCCTTCCCCGTCCCGTCTCGTCGCACAGCGCCACCCCGTCCTTTCTAACCCTAATCCCGGCGAGCTCCCCGACGACGCCCATGCCTCGCTGCCCTCCTCCGTCAACCACAGCACCGCTCCGTCGCGTCCTGAACACTGGTGCCACTTCGCGCGCGCGTCACCAGCCAGCCACCGCCTTCGCGCGTCGCGTTGATGTCAATCCGGCAAGAAAATATCTCGCCGGAGCTCGGATATTTTCCGGCGACGAACCGACCTTCCGCGGCTATAAATAGGACCCCGGCACCTTCCTTTCTCCTCCTCCGTCACTCCGCATCTCCCGCTCACTCCCCGCGCACTAACCTGAGCTCCCTCTCAATTTTTCCCCATCTCCGGCCAAGCTCCGGTGAGCTTCCGCGCCGCTTCCCCGTCACTCCCCACCTCCACTGAGCTCGAGGTGAGCACCTTCGCTCCCTTCTCCTTCCTCTGCGCCCTCTCTTTCTCCTCCTCTCGCCCCTGAGACCCCCGCGCACCGCGCACAGCCGCTCCGCCGCCTCCTTCTCCATCTCCGGCCGCCGTGAGACGTGCCCCGGCCAGGCCAAGCTCACCCCCAACCTCCACGCGAACACGCGCACGTCCGCATTCACCCGGATCCGCCCTCGCGCACACGCGCGTCATTTTCCCCTCGCACGCCCGAGCACCGCCGCCCTCCGGTGAGCTCGTGCCGCTGCCCTAGCCCTCCTGCACGTCGACATGTTAGCCTCCAAGCTTCGCCAGGCCGAGCTGAACCCCTTCGACCACTCTGCGTCGCCCTCCGACCGCCACAGCCACCGCCGGCGAGCATTCCGGCGCCGCGCCACCATGTGCGCGTCCCCGCCGCCACGCCCTGACCGTGTCGTGCGGCCATCCGACGTGGCCGCCACGTCGGCACCCCGGGCCCGCGACGACCCGAGTCGCACCGCCACGTGGTGCGCTCGGTGCACCATAGACCACACGTGCACACGCCTCGGTCCACAGCCCTGGTGGACCGAGTCTACAAAACAGTACCACACAGCACCCCTGACTCCAGTGGCCCACACGTCAGCCTCTCACACGCAAAGCAAATTACTAGGTGCACACAGTTTTGCACACAGAATCCTATTTCGAACACTTTTCCAATAGCAGAAAAATCCCAATAAATTCCCAAAAATCCTATATTCTTTTCTAACCTCCTTACAACCCTTGTTCACCTCTGGAAAATTAGGATGTTGATTATACTTAATTAAGTTGATCAATTCCTAATCTTTTCCTTTCCTATTCATTCAAAAATTCATAACTATTTCATCTTAGCTCCAAATTCAGAGTTTCTTGCACCTAAATTCTTCTAAAATCCTTATTTATTCATCTACACCAAGCCATCTTTATTTGCTGTTTATTTGGATTTTAATTTATTTAAAGATTGTTTAATGGATTGTTAAGCGGTAGATTTATTCGCTTTTTATTTGCTTTTAATCGTTAGATAATCAAGCTTTTGAGGAAGAGCACGAGGACCCCGACTACGAGGAAGGACTAGAGGAAGAAGGCTTTGAAGGCAAGTCCTATCCTCCCTTGACCATATCGCGCCTATGTTTATAAAATATCCTAATTAGAGCTTGGTTGCAAACAAATCATGCATGATTATTTAAAAATGACTTATATGCTTAGAATGTCCTAATAATTGATGATGCCTATCCTTGATATTGCTTATACCCTGTTTCCATTGATAACCCTAGGTCCCAACATCATTAATTTTTTAATGATATGTTGGATGAAAATGCTGCATAGGACTTTATTACACTGTGTATATAATTAATCTTGCTACACATGTTTTTGTGTTAAAATGTGTGCGTTCTTGGTGGTGTGTGTAAAGGTGAACTTGGGTGGGATTAGTGATAATGTGCAACCCATAGTGGGGTATATTTTGGCGGGAACAGGCGAGGTAGTCCTCAGTGGGGAGGCTATCTCGGGGACGTCAATCCTCGTTGAGGTTGGCTATTGAAGATGCCTGTTTCGGTCGTATAAGGACCGGTTCATGTGCTGCCTTGTCTAGCACCTTTCGTGCAACCACATGTCTTGTATGGGAAAGGTTTGGAACCACACCCTACTATCGTGTCACCCGGTACCCACCAGGAGGCGGGAGTCACAGCGGAAGCCAGGAGAAGACCTAACGAGGTTGGCATTAGGATCCGGCAATTGGTGATGGCTTGAGGCCCTTATTCCTATGGTGAATGGATGCCTCTGGTCGTGATATTTCCATAGTGGTGCCGTTGTGACACCAAGTAGGTACGGAACCATTAGTATGCCAGTCTAAGCCATGACGATGGCAAAGGCTGGTATACCTTGTGGGTAAAGTGCACAACCTCTGCAGAGTGTAGAATCTATCCGGATAGCCGTATTCCACGGCATTGGACAATTGCGAAGGCAATAGCCACACAATGATTAGATTTTTCCTGCGTGAGTTATCCTTGGCGTGTGTGTTTTGGAATACACCGGTTTGGAGCCGTGTGCTGGTTGTCGGCCAGCGATAAAACTTGGGAACTGGCGGGATGAATGCATCTCCCCCAGGGCCAACCAACCCCACTAAGTTCAAAATCTTACTTGACTTAGTTTTGCAAAATCCGATTTGTTTTCCAAATAAACCCTTGCATAAAAATTGGCTTTTCGGCCGATTTGTCAAACCCTAGCCTTTACCCTTGATCTCTCCCTCGCATACTTCTCACCCTTGTGTTAGGACTTGTTGAGTACCTTATGTACTCACTCTTGCTTCAATCATTCAGAAGAAGAAACCAGAGTATGACTTCCAAGGTGATGGTGATGAAGAGTAGGGTCCTCTCCGCGCGCAAGTCTGCCTGTAGTGTGGTTCCCGCTTCAGTCTTCCGTTGCAGTAGTTGTAGTGCAGTGCTACTGTCCTCAGTGGCACTCCAGTGTGGTGTTTGTGTCGTGTTGTATTAAGGCCTTTGGCCATTGTAAAAAGACCTTTTGTAATATAAAGGCCTGTAATGAGACTTGGTAATATTATCAAATGTATGACTCTGAGATGCCATTCTGTGAAAAGTGTCGTATCAGCGTCTGATCCAGGGATTGATAGGGTAACCACTAGTACTCCAGAAATGGGGTACGACACCACAGGTGATCATATTCATATGCTTAACCCCAGACATTCATCCAAACATAAACTGGGGCGGCCTCGCCCCCATTCATCCCTCCAACAAAACAAAAAAAGTGGTTCGACCCAACCTTGCAATCAAACAGGAACAGGGGCGGCCTCACCCCAGAAAACATGGCTGACCCTGCCCCAACCCACTTTGACCCTCATCCAAACACACCCTAAAACCTTGCTTCCATTGCTCCATGTCAACGAACTTCGACAATGCTGCAACGTTGCAGCAACCGTCTTCGACTGGACGAGCTGAGAAACCCTAACAATCGCCCTAGCCGCCACCAGGAGCGACCACCATGATAAGACTTGAACCTAGACGAGGGGGCTGAACCACTGCAAGACGGCTCCCTGGTCGCTGCTGTTTTTTCCAAGTTGCCCTGTGTAGTTTCGGAACGTAATCCATCAGAAATTGAAACACCCGACAAAATAGGAATATAATTTAATTTCTTGAGTTGTCGTGCGAAAAATTCATCAGCACTTTTGTCTGTCCCCTGAAATTTATTGTATGTGACTGCATTTTTTTCATCACTGTGCTACTTGATGTTTTTAGTTGCCACGCACAGAATGGTAGTATCAAATTAAAGGAACCTAATTAGACTGAAAAAGAGTTCATCCAAAAATAATGAATGTATGCCATGATGATTACATTTGCTTTCTTTTGAAGGGCAGACGCAACGGAACCTAATTAAACAACCCCTCAGGTTGGAATATTTGCATAATGATGCAAACGTCAAAAGACTTGTTCCCACCAGAGCAAAGTCTTCACCTCGTGGGCGGCTAACAAAGTATTGGTGCTTGAATATTTTGTAGAGTCTACATCCTGCTACCTGTTATTTATTGCATGCCTGCTGCTTTAAACCTATTTACCCGTTCCTTACTACAGTATAACGGGTTATGTTTGCGAAACAAGTGTATATGGCAGAAACAGGGTCTCCGGTTTCTCCAAATCTATTGATGCTGCTTTTAACTGCTCGTGGCTGATAAGCCTGGTTTTTAGGATGTTAAAGGATCTATCTCAAATCGTCTTCTCAATCAGGCCATGAGGAAGCATGATGCATGCATTCTACACCGGGTGCTTTTCATGTGATGGCGTGCAAAAGCAGAAGTGGCATGGAATATCGATCATTCTTCCTTTGAGAATCTTTTCTTTTTTCTTCTCATGTGTTGGGGGCTACGAATCATCCCCCCACAGATCTTTATTCACCCAAGAATTTGACAATCATTCATCAAACTCATATGAGGTGAGGAAGCATAATGCGGTCTGCACTCGAGGAACATGAGTGGTTGCAGGTACCCATCGCACTGACCTTTTTAAATGGGCAATAGCCGAACCAGATCAATTGAATTCCGGCTTCCAAGTTGCAACGTTTCATCAGCTTTTCCTCCTAGAGAAAAGAAAAGCAGTACTATATGCTTTTGAAGTTCAGATGCAACGCGCCACACAGAGGAAAGAAGAACGATTTGGACGTACCATCCCCACTCAACCAAGAAAATACGGGCATGCCGTTGAAGATTAGATGCAAAAGTTATCTTCGCTGTTGCCTTGGTACTTACAATGCAATTCACGCACTTGAAATGGTTTGATCGGTGTAGAAAAGATCCATCTATGCCCAAGACCAGCAAAATTTTCTTTCCGCCAAATATGCCATGCCGCCCTGTCAGGCCGAGCCCCATGCCGCGCCAACGGCAAGTTGATTACTTAATCAAGAGTAGTCTGCTGTGCTGGCCTTAGGCAGTAGGTGAATCTTTTCTCTTTTTCTTTTACGTCCTTTGAGAACTAAACCAGAACCTCTTGTCGCGGTATATACGAAAGCATCCTGCTTTCTGCAGTCCCGAAACGTTTCATGCGAGGGTTAAAAATTTGGTGCGGACGGTTCGTAAAGGGTTCACATGCGGTCCTGTACAGATGTGCCAAGCGTGTACATAGTAGGGGGGAAAAAAACTAGCAGTGCCAACAATAACGATCAGCTTGGCTCCGGCTCCAGCTCCCAGGTGCAGCGCTGAAGCCTCGGCTCCACCGAGACCGTCGATCTGCCGCCGCCGCCGCCAGAATGCCATAGCACGTCGGCGGCCTCCTCTGCAGGATGCAGCTCGAACTGCCCTACCTCCGGACTGCAGCTCATGACCGAGCTCTGCATCAAGGCGCTGTGGAGACCGCAATAGAGCTTGAGCTACCGCCTTAACGATCGCATGGACGTGGCCGTGATCCAACATAGGTATGTCAGTGCGCTCACAAAGCATAACCAGCAGCCCGAGCGTGAAGTTGTTCAACGGTGCCGCGCGGTCTTGGTAGACGAAGATGCTCCGCGTACCTCTTGTCCCCTGAGCACCAGCACGGCTTGTAGGTAGAGCTTCAGCGCGCGATGCACTTGGGAGCCAAGCCGATCATTGTTGCTACTCCCGTTGGATTTCTCCTACAAGACGTGGACAGGGCCGCACGGGAGCCGTTTACGAGGCCGTACGTCCGCACCGACACTTTTTCCTGTTGGGGTGGGTAGGTTAAACTAGACAGACGGGCCTGATTGGTTGGGTGTATATCACCCAGCCAGGCCCGTGAGATGCAACCTGCGAGTGATTGGTTGTCTGCTGCACATTGACCGAGCTCAGCGCATGCAACCCGCGAGTGTTTGGTTGCTTCGTCCACTCGTCTAGCTTGTACGTGTTGATGCAGCCAGCGGCCCTCAGCCTGGCTCCCAGGAAACGGAACTCGGTTTCGTTTCTCTGGAGCTTGGCTCACGCGCTGCAGGCCAGCCGGGGCCAGGCTGCCGAGGACCGAGCCAGCAGCGATGGGAAGAGAACCAATCAGGGAGTTGATGCCACTCATCTTTCAAATTTGATCTAGGCATGCGAGAATATATCTCAACGATCTCTCTACAGCTGGTCGGTTGCCTCGTGCCACCTACTCCCTCCATGCGAGAAATGTTTTGTCACAGCTGTGTGGTGCATGTGCTCATGTGACCTAGTGCAAAAGGAATATCAAAACATGGACTGACCCGATGTAATCAATCACTTCGAGGACTGAATTTTTTTTCGTCCATGTTAAATAAAGTGCGTACCTAAGTAGTTTTAGCCGGCCCTGTGCTTGCTCGCCCTCCACAGCAGAAGCAAAGAACTGAAGAGCCGAAGAGTCCTGTGCCGGTCCGGCATTCAAGGTGCATATTCCTAGTCTCTCTTCATCTCTTTTCTGATCTATCTCATGGGAGCTTTCTGGCGATGTTTGATACTCCAGTCACAGTTTGGTCCCAAGCCAGCCACTCTTGTTCTTTTCAACTCGTAATTAAGTACAGTGCAGGATAAGTATTCCCGATTCGGATGGTTGTGATTCCATCCCATTGTGAACACATGGTTTGAGGTCGAGTGCAGTTGACGTTGTTTTGTATTGAATACGATGATTACTAGTACAAATTATGCTGCATATGCTGCACGTAGGGCCACTGATGTAAAACAACCAGCGAAGTTTTCCACTGATTAAATATAAAGCTGTAGAATTTTTTCTTTCAAGAAGAACACATAGCTCATTCTGCAGTCTCCTTTCAATTAAGGACTATAGCATTCCCATGTATTACTGTTAAAAGTTTGATTAGCACAGTTCTGTAATTATCCATGCATAATAACCTTTACGTGCAAGATGCATGCTGGAAAGCTCGTATATTGATTATGCTTCTTTGGAAGTACATCATTGGTAGTATTTTTGTTGTGTACAAATCAAATACAGTAGACGATGTTATGAGTAATTTTGCTATTGCAGGTACCCATTAATGGCGATGGGCTTGGATGCTTCGGCATCCTACATCCAAAGCATGCTGACAAAGATGGCAACGGACGAGGTGCGTATGCTGCTTGGGGTCCCCAATGAGATGAAGAAGATGGGCGTCAAGCTTGGGGACCTCAAGAAGTTTCTCGCGGACGCTGATAGGAGGAACATCACTAATGAGCTTGTGCAGGGATGGGTGAAAGAACTTAAAGGTGCCATGTATGATGCCACAGACATACTCGACTTGTGCCAGCTCAAGGCCATGAAGCAGGGTCCAAGTCAGGACAAGGGGTGCTTAAACCCGTTGCTCTTCTGCATGAGAAACCCACTTCATGCCCATGACGTTGGTAGACGTCTCAGAAACCTTAATGAGAAGCTAGATGAAATCAGCAAGCGTAGCACGACATTCAACTTCAATCTCACTTCATATGAGGACCATGAAAGAAAGATGGAGTCCTCCCGTCGTCTTCCTTGCCCTGAGACGACGGGACAGCTCGACTTGGTTGCGATTGGTGAGAAGATAAAAGAGGACACAAGAAATTTAGTGGAGACGCTCACACTTAAGGAGGAAACAATACATGAAGACAACAAAGTTATGGTTTTTGCCATTGTGGGAGTTGGCGGGATTGGCAAAACGACCCTCGCCAAAAATATCTTCAACAATGAAATCATCCAACAAGAGTTCCAAAAGAAAATATGGGTGAGTGTCAACCAAGATTATAGTGATACTGAGCTGTTGAAGAGAACCATAGAAGCTGCGGGAGGCAACCAAGCTGGGAATACAATGGAAGTGTTGCAGAAAACTCTTAAGGAAACATTGGAAGGGTGCAAGACCTTACTGGTGATGGATGATGTTTGGAACTATCGAGCATGGGAGGGTGTGCTCAGAACACCATTGACAAATGCCTTAGCTCAAGGTAGCCGTGTCCTTGTGACCACAAGGAATTACCGGATTGCCCGAGGAATGATGGCACAGGAGCCGTACCACAATATTGAAAAATTAAATCCAGAAGATGCTTGGTCTTTGCTCAAGAAGCAGGTATTTATGAGTTGATTTAAATGTTATTACACTGTTTTCTTACTCATGCACACATGTTTACTTCACAATCTATCTAGCTACCTAGGTCAGCATCCAGAACGATTGTTGCCTTCTATGGGCCATAGCCTCATTGAGGTAAAGGCCGTGGTCTTCCCTTATGAAAAAAATATATATATATGTTGCCTTCTATAATTTTCCTCCTCTCTAGAATTACATTCATTATATCTTACTTACAAACATCACAAATAGCATTGTCTCACACGGGCAAAAATAAAGCATTGTCTCACCTGATGTCATACCCCAATTTCTGGAGCATGTTGTGCATCATGTACCAGTCCCTGGATCAGTAGCTGGTACGCACAAGAACACAGATATGGTAATCGAAAGCATACTTCGAATAGGTAATTATTATAATACCTGAGATTATCACCTTTAACGGCGGTTCGACAAGGATACGGAACTATCCAAGTCCGTCCGACCGACTAAAGGTGAAGCAGACAATCAGCGGAAACACGGCCCAAGCCTACAGGCAGACTTGAGTGCAGAACGAAAACCCAACGTCGTCGCTTCCTACGAAGGCTTCCCTGACTAAAACCACAAATGCAAGCCAGTGAGTACATAAGGTACTCAGCAAGCCCTACGCTACACAAGGGTATATATATATACATGCATATTTGGCCTTAGCAAGGGGAAGGCTGTACGGTTCTTTTTGCGGAAAAGCTATTTTTATGCAGGGTTCCCTAAAGCAGTCAAGGATTTAGAGATAAAAACGGGAGATTTTATTGTCAATATTTTAGTTGGTTGGCCCTGGGGGAGCATATACCTTCCCGCCAGTTCCCAAATTTTAATTGGGCCTTCTGATCACAAGGATCGTACCGACCCGGCATCCATGCCACACTTCCAAAACCCGGGTTGACTACAACCCACTCACACGCCAAGGATAGAAAGAGGTGGCTAATCTCTTATGCGCAGCCATAATGTGCCATATGCCGTGGCAACGTCCATCCGGATGAATCGTTATCCTCTGCAGAGGTTGTACACTTTACCCACGGGCTACGCACCCTTAGCTAGGGGGTACGTAACGCCCATCCATCTTCTCCGAGTAGGCTTGCAAGACCACCACGAAATCACACTCAGGGGCCAGTGACATGAAGGTCACAAAATGGCACGGTACGCCTGTGCAAAGCAGCAGGGTCCATTGTGCTCCTGTAACTTATAACAGGATCCTGTAACTCATAACAGGACATGCGTCATTCCCGTAACACATAACGGGTTCCGCGGCCGGAGCACGGGTACGTTGCCCGAGTCCTTTTCCTGAGCTTCCGTTGCTTCCTCCAGCCTCCAGGTGGCATTACAAGGGTACCAAGAAGGTAAGATGAGTCCTCCCCATCGAGGTTCCGTGGTTGTACGAGAATCATTAGGCCTTGGGTAAGAGAACCGGTCCTTATGTGGCCGGGCAAGCGCCATATCCCACACTGGTGGGCTATCACACTATCCACTTCACCTCATCATTGGCCTTGCCCGCAGTCCAGTCCATCCCATCACCAGCTTCATCCTAACACAGTTGTGCTACTCCCAACCCAAGTATTTACTCACACCACCAAACTCATTTAACACATTTTCGAAAACAAGTGTGTGAGGGGTGTGGCAATGTCGAAACATTGCGAGGGGTCCTAAGCATTTCTATTAACAAGGAGATTGTACCATCATAGAAATGATGGAACTGTCCTAGGGTTATCAAGGAGAGGGGTAACCAAGGGTAATCAAGGATTCTGGTATTCATGCCTTATATAGCGGCATTATACCAGCAAGCAAGTAGGTCATAACTACACAAGTAGTAAAATAACAAGCAATGCATATTACTAGAACAGGCTCTATAGGTGCGATGCGAAAATCATAGGTTCAATCATGATCAAGGAGATGTAGAGCTTGCCTGACAAACGCTTTCCTAATCTTCGACCTCTAGGTCTTCGAGCTCTTGTTGATGTCGATGTCTTCAAGTCTTTCCTCGGAGCTTGTGTCTTCTAGATCCTTCTTAAAGCTTGAGCTCTTCTAGATCTTCCTCGAAGCTTGAGTTCTTCTAGATCTTCCTCGTTTCTTGCGTAAACTAACGCATAAAACACTACGTATAAATAAACTACCGCAAAAGAAAATAAAGATCGGAAAAGAACCAGATAAGATTCAATTGAACTCCAATTAAGAACCAAAAGAATCCTTAGTGAAGATCATGAGGCTTGATGCATGCAGGATGCAGCATATTTAATGCAGGGCATATTATATGTCATAGGTGATATACCTGGCCTTGTAAAGGGCCATATTCACCTAGACAAGTTATTAGTTAATTATGTTTTCTAACAGATGACATGGGTGCATGGTTATGCAGATGCTTTCCATTTATTGATCACTTTAGGGTGAAGAGGATGAGATGCATATGATTGATTGATGGTGATTGTGTGCATATCTAATATGCAAGCTTCTATATTAATTCTATAAAAGGACATGCATGAGTGCATGAGATGATGTGGACGGCGAGTGTACGTGTCTCTTGTACAATTGCATGTTTCGAGACTTTACGTAGGCAGGAACCCACATAAAGGCTCATGCAACATTGTACAAGGTGCAGGGTGTGCCACATTTAATTACTTAGGTTAGTTATTATTATTATCCTACGGTGATTAACTATAGATTACTTGCTAATTAATTATTAAGATTAGCTATTAGTTATTTGCCATGAGCTAAGCACATGACGGTGGTACGTGCTCGTGATCATGCATGACATGAATGCATGATTTGCAGAGAAATCTACAAAGTCACAGATTAAGAGCGAATTGGCAATTAGAATAATGATAAAATAATTATTCAAATAATACCCAAATAAAAGGATATCGATAGGGCTTGATAAGAAATTGGTGATAACATCGGAATAGGTGTTGGGGGCAGGGTTAGGTTTTAGCTTGATTGGACGAGGATTGATCGAGGCTAAGTTCGGAATCGAATTCGGAATATAAAAGGTTACGATGTTTGGAAGCAATACCGCATGAACGATTTATCGTTAGCGGATTAATGAATGAATATGCGGTGTAAAAATGGAGCGGGATGCATGTCGTCATGAGGGAAGTACTAGACGACTAGCTCCACAGAATTGGTTAGGTTTGAGTGAGCAACAATCGTGACATGCGAGTTTGACATCGCACGATTGCCGATAAAAAGGGATGTAGTAGGAGAGAGGGGATTTTAGGACATTGATGATATTTAGGTGTGATGTGGGGTTCCAATAGTGGTACCATGATGTACTACGCGTTTTTACGAATCCGTGAGCGCAAGAATCGCTCAAAACGGAGTTATGGTTGAGAAGATATGAATATTTAAAGGTTGGAGGAATTATTTGTAATTACAAAGGATTCTTTTGTAATTACAGAAAGGTTTTAAGGACTTGTTTGTAAGATCAGAAAGCTTTAGGGACCAATATGTAATTATAGAAAAGTTTGGGGGTCCAGGTGTAAAAAGATAGGGGCTAAAACATAATTACAGAAAAGGTTAGGTACTTTTCTGTAAAAATGCAGGGCTTAAACATGATTATTGAAAAGGTCAGGGGCTTATCTGCAAAATGTACAGGGCTGGGAATTTCTTTTGATTTTCGTTTTATTTTTCTATTGGAAATCCCGTGGACTCGGTCCACGGGCTCTGTAGACCGGTGAGGGGCCGTGGTCCAC
Source organism: Eragrostis curvula (assembly GCA_007726485.1). Lineage (NCBI taxonomy): Eukaryota > Viridiplantae > Streptophyta > Magnoliopsida > Poales > Poaceae > Eragrostis > Eragrostis curvula. The sequence continues at coordinate 48,563,449 of CM017440.1, read as the reverse complement.
CGGTCCACGGTGAACCAGGGGGAGGCGCGCGGCGGCGGATGGCCGGACTGCTCGTCGCCGGCGCGTGCAATGGACGAGGAGCCGTGGGACCTCGTCACGGAGATGGAGGGTGCGACGGAGGAGCTGCGGGTGGTTCGTGTCGTCGACGGGAAGCCGTAGAGCGGCGGCGAGGGCTCGTCGGAGGCGGGCGGTGCTCCGGCGTGTGAGGGGAAAACAACGTGCGCGTGCGCGGAAGCGAATTGGAGCGAGGGCAGACGTGCGCGCGAGTGCGGGGAGTCGCCTCGGGTGCACGGCTTGGCCGGGGAAAGCCGGTTAGGTGGTCGGCGGCGGAAAGGCGCGGTGGTGCCGGTGGCGGCTCGATGTGGAGCTCGAGTACACGTCGGAAGAGGAAGGGGAGGGGCGGAGGAGAGAGAGAAAAAGGCGGCGGTGCTCACCGTGGCCTCGGATGCGGCGGGGAAGCCGGAAGGGGCTGTCGGCGGGGAGGGGATCTCACCGGAATCCTAGGTTCCGGTGGGATGCGAGGTGTGCGCGCGCGAGAGGAGGGGAAGAAGTCGGGGTGACGCGCGCTGCAGAGGAGCTCGAGGGGGAAGGAAGAGGGAGGCGGGCGCGCTTCTGCTGCGGCGGTGAGCTCGGCGGATGGCTCGCCGGATCCGAGAGCGAAGAGAGAGAGGAGGAGGAGGGAAATGGGGAAACGAGGCTCGGGGAGGGGAGCGGTGCCGATTTAAGGAGGAGCGAAGGCGGTGGGCAACAGTAAGGCGGTGGCGCGGCGGCACGGCAGCGGGGACGGCGGCGGCGGGCGCGGGTCTCGGTCGGAGGTAGGGGCCGGCGCGGCGGCGCGCCGCGTGGAGGGGATGAAGCTGACAGGCGGGTCCCGCCTGTCAGTGGCAGAGGGTGAGCGGGCCGCGCGGGCGAGCTGGGCCGCGAGACTGGGCCGGAGAGGCTGGGCTGGAAGGAAAGAAGAAGGGAAAATTCGGCCCGAGAGGGAAAAGAAAAGGAGAAAGGCTTTTCATTTTCCTGGAAATTGAATTTGAATGAAAATGGTGGATGGTGCCGGAGCTAGTCCACAAAACCTCAAAACAAACCAAATAAAACACATGAATGCATATGGTGAAGTTTTGATGCAGATTTAAATTCAAAATTTTATAAAATCAATTTGTGATTTAATCCTACTTTGATTTTATTTGTTGTAAATTCAAAAGCTTCAAATTTTTAATATATTTTTATATGAAAGCAAACACTTGAGCACATATTTTATTCTCTAAAAATTCCAAATTCAATCTATGTTCAGTTATTTAGTGAAATTTTATTTTGGAAAAAAAAAAATTCATGGAAGGTAAGAGTTTGGACAAAAGTTTAAATTTGGAGTGATTTTTATTCCTTTTGAATTTACTTTATTTATTTATTTCATTTTAAATTGTTTTTATTTTGGCTCCAAAAAGACGGGTGTTACACCTGAGTTTTCTCTGCCTCTCTCTTCACCTTCTTCTCCTAAACCTAGCCAGATCCCACTGGTTCTTGTGATGATATAATGGTGGATGGTGCCGGAGCTAGTCCTGCTACAAGAAAAAACATTCATAAAGACACTATTTTATTGGCATTTTCTAATTGCATTTTGTCGAAACCTAGAGACATTTTTTGTGGAGTGTAGAGTGTCCATGCATAAACAACATAGAGACATTTTTTATGGCATCTTAAAAATGGCTAATAAACAACTCATAAGAAAATAATCCAGAAATTCCCACAGGGACGTCGCAGTCACGGCATTGCTTATGGTGAGCTGAGCCTACTATAGGAACGCCCCCCCCCCCCCCCCCCCCACCCCCACTCCGCTCGAGCTACGGCTCTGAAAAAACTAATTAGTAGTAAACCATTATTATTTTCCTATACTACTCCCATCTAAATAAAATACTAACTAATATTGATGGAGGCGAGAAAACAGATATTTGCACGTTAGATCATAATATTTTTTTTTATTGTTTTTGCATAATACTAGCTAGTATTTCGGATCGTGAAATTCCTTTAAATATTGGTTCACCAGCAATACCTCAGGTTCACGAAACAATAGAAAATTACATGTTACGGTAATGAGTGTATATCTTAGATGTTTGTTTTTGCATGTTTGTAACTCGATCTGACACCTTTCAGACACACACACACACACACACACACACACACCCCCAAGCAATCGAGTTAGTGGCACTTATCTTGACTAGATAGATAGATTGCATGTTGATAAGTGCTCTCCCGTGAAGATAGAGAAGGAACTTGGGTGTTGCAGCGTGGCGAGAAATGACTAAGTCATTTGAAAAAGAATGTGTCACATGCACGGTTGCATTTTGTACAGTGTCCCCACATAAACAACGTAGAGATATTTTTTTTTATGACATCTTAAAATATCTAATAATCAACTCATAAGAATAATAATCCAGACATAAATACATTGTGATGAGGTATAAAGTTATTATTAGTAGATGAGGTACAAGGTTCAAAGCTTACGGAACCACTATATTTTTGACAATTTATTTAACACTATCTGAAAATGCCTCTCAGTAATTATATGGTGCCTCTATAAATTTGTCACAAATTTGGTAAAGATAAATTTACAAAGTAACCTGACACGGAATTACGTAATTTTGACAATTTATTAACACTATATAAAAATATCTCTATGTTTACTAAGGCATTATATAATGTCTCTATAAAATTGTCACAAATTTGATAGAGACACTTTATAAAGTGCCACTATATTTCAAGAGTCTTTTAGAAAGTGCTAATACGATTGCCTCGAGGCAATTTAAACATGCCTCTACTGTTAAGCCCAAGACTACTAGGTGCATGGATTCTTGGTTGAGTTTCGTTTTATACGGGCCATGTTTAATGTCCTATGCTTTAATTTGAAAGAAGAAAAGTATATCGTATTTATTATTATTATATATATGTATCTCTCTTTTCTCTCTCTCTCTCAGTTCTTGTCATTAGTGTAGCTACTCCCGCTTTGAAAAACCACCTTGGGTATGTTTACATACCATTTATCATTCTAAGATACCTTGACAACAAAAACCTTCTATAGAGTCACTTGTTTATAAGCATTTTTCTAATTTGCCTCTATTACCTTGTAGAGACATATGTTTGAGACATCTGTCTCAAACGTAAAGAGAGGGGGGCAGGGCGCAGCAGGCAGTGTCGAGGCGGATGGGGGTCGCGGCACCTACGCAGGGAAGAAGGAGGTGTCGCGGTGGTGGGCATGGCTGCGGCGTCGAGGGCCGTAGACAGAAGGGTGGCGAGTTCGGGCGTGGAGATTGAGGCGAGCTTCAGGCCTGCTGGAGGCGGCGGGGCTGGGCGGCTCAGCAGTCAGCCGGGGCGGCGGATTTCCTCTCGACCGAAGGTGGAGCAATGTGTGCGGGTCGAAGCCTGAAGGGGACAACGTCGAGGAACACAAGTCCATGGTGGCGGCGGGCCTTGGGGTTTGGCGAGGAACACTCCAAGTCGACCAGGATTCCATCGGGAATGGAAGGGGAGAGGCAGCGGAGGGCGCCCGGGCGGGGCAGAGATGCCCTTTCTATCAGTTACCATATATTTCGTTTCCGATGTTCCCTTTGTGATTCCATTCCAATACCGTTTGCAGTCTCAACAAAACACTATCGTACGCCTAGATGACTGTCTTTTTGCTGGAACTTGAACACATGCATCCTCCTTCTTCCAGCTGCCAGAGGGACTATGGAATAGGAAGCATAGGGACGACACGTGAGAAAATAATGACAGATACATTCATGTGCGGTCGGTCCAAGCTGTCCCTAGTGCTTATATATACGTACAAATGATGTGTTTGATTTTGCCCAGCATTCCACACAAATACATTTACTTCGTTCATTTTACTTCAACACACAGTACATATTCGGTATTAATTTGTCAACATGACTCATTCATTTAATAACAAGCTTTTAACTGCTTGCAGGTGGTCAGAAATGTAAATGATGAATCTCAGGTTGAGATGCTAAAGGATATTGGAATGGGAATCATAGCAAAATGTGATGGCCTGCCTCTTGCTGTCAAAGTAATGGGAGGTGTCTTGCTTCAGAAAAATAGAAGACGTAGTGATTGGGAAACTGTCCTAAAAGATTCGTTATGGTCAGTATCTCAAATGCCTGAAGAGTTAAACAGTGCAGTATACCTTAGCTACCAAGATTTGGATCATCCTTTGAAGCCATGCTTTCTGTACTTCTCCCTGCTTCCCAAGAGCGAAATTTTCAATGTTGATGAAATTGTCGGCATGTGGATTAGTGAAGGAATCATTCATGGAAACTTAGATGATTTAGAAAATATAGGAAGGGAGTACTATGATGAGCTAATATTGAGGAACCTTATAGAGCCGAATATGAGGTATGTGGATCAACTGGTTTGCAGCATGCATGATGTTGTTCGCTCGTTTGCACAATACATTGCCAGAGATGAAGCATTAGTAGCAGCTCAGAGTAGTCAGATTGATATTAATAGTAAACTTAATTCACAAAAGTTTATTCGGTTGTCCCTAGAAAATAAAGGATCAGAATCAGATGAGTTAGAATGGATGTCTCTACAAGCACAGATATCAGCAAGAACATTTATTTCAATTGGGAATAATATAAAGATCAAGCCTGGTGATTCATTGGTTACTTTTTCAAATCTACGAACCTTGTATGTACAAAATGCAGATTTCGATCAACTGGCTGAGTCTTTGGTCAAACTCAAACACTTGAGATATTTGTCCATACCATGCACAAACATATCTAAACTGCCAGAGAACATTCATAAGATGAAATTCTTGCAGTATATTAGCCTTTTATGTTGTGAAAGTTTGATGAAGCTTCCTGTTAGCATTGGTAAGCTACAAGACTTGAGGTATCTTGATCTTCGGGAGACGAGTATAAATAATGTACCCAGGGGTTTTGGTGGTCTAACTAGTTTGAGAAAACTATATGGGTTTCAAGTTCACATGGATGGTGATTGGTGCAGCTTGGAAGAACTGGGGCCTCTCTCCAAGCTCATTGAACTTTATATACATGGCCTTGAGAATGTATCTTCATCAATAGTTGCCAAAAAGACCAACCTTCATGGAAAGGTTCACTTAAGAAAACTAGCTTTATATTGCACTAGCAAACATGGACATAATGGCCAGTTGTTCAAAGAGGAAGACAATATCTCTGGCGAAGGGCACCAAAACATTGAGGAGGTTATTGATGAGCTCTGCCCTCCACCTTCCATAGAAAATCTTACCATCAACACATACTTTGGTAGGCGACTCCCAATATGGATGACGTCGAATGATGTTGTGCCCCTTGGAAGCTTGAGGATTATGGTTTTGGAAGACCTGCCATGTTGCACCGAGCTCCCTAACAGCTTGTGTCAGCTTCCCTGCTTGGACTTTTTGAAGATTAAATGTGCCCCAGCCATCAAGCGAGTTGGACCAGAATTCTTACAGCTACACCATCATGAGCACCTAAGAGAACTCGAGGTTAGTCAGTGCCCTGGTATCGAGAGGATCAGTAATCTACCCAAACTACAAGAGCTCTTAATCGAACACTGCCCAAAGTTGAAGGTATTGGAGGGTGTGCCTGCAGTAGAGAGACTTCATCTGCTGGACTATGACATGGGTACACTCCCGGGATACTTGCAGGATGTAAACCCAAGGCATTTGCTGGAGATTAACTGCGGCATATCTCTGCTCACTTCCATAGCCATAGGAAAATCTAGTCCTCAGTGGGACAAGTTCAGCCATATCAAGCAGGTCAAAGCATATGCAGATGAGGACGACAACAACATTGATAGGAAGTGGTACATGTTGTACACAAGGGATCCTTTCAGCTTCAAGACGAACATCAGCCGCTCTGCCATTAACCAAGGTAATGTAATACAATGAATCAACTGTCGCTTCATATAATTTTCTGTTATTACATTTAAGTTACTATGTTTTCTTGGTTCCCTCTTGTTGATTCGATGGACATATCATTCGCAACCTGTAGGGAACGCACGAAGCTTGCTTACTCGAAGACATGTCCCATTGAAGACGAGACGCCGCTAGGACGAGGAGCATGTGCGGACAAACGTCGGCCACTCTGCCAACGCTTCAGGTAAACTAATTGACACAGTAATTGCTTGCCTGCATGCTGTGCACATTTCGTGATGTTCCATTTCATCTGATTGCTTCCATGTCCCGTTACGAGTATGCCGATGGATGGATGGAATGAAAGCAAGATTAAGCATACACGTGTGTAATATGCAAGTTGCATGCTGTTTCATCCTTGTATAACATATGAAGGCAATGCGTGTGCAGGTGGCATGCCTATGCTTATTTGTCTCGCTGGTTGAATCGAGTGTGCCTGCACTGCAGTGAAGCCGCCGGCATCGCAGACTCCTCGGATCAATGGACCGAAGCGGCAGTGTATCCGGCATGTACAAAAATTAGATTGAAAGCTCAATGATTCGCCAGGACTGGAAGAGCGTAACGTGACCACCCAGCGGTTGGTGATATTTTGTCGCTTCGCCATTTCACATCAGTGTACAACAAAGTTTATTTTACAAGTTGTGACTTATCCATTCTTCTGATACCAGGACCACCCCATGCTGCGCCCACCGCGGACGCCAGTGATGGAGGGAGAACGTGGTGAATGGAGCGCTCCTTCGTTCCTCGCCGTCGGACCTCGGCGGACCGGTCGGTGCCCCTGTGCCGCCGGTGGTCGGCGAGGGCGTACCCGAACAGCTCGGCTGCGTGAGGAGACGGAGATGAGGACGGTGCGAACTCGGATCGCCGACGTCAGGACGACAGTCCACAGCGCGAGGTGGGAGCTGATCCACACGGTCGCGAGAGAGCCACGGCGGCAGCAAGGTGAACAGTGCGAAGGCCGCGCGCGCAGGGGCGAGCGTGTTGGATAAGATATCGTCGCGCCCAGGACGCCTCGAGCCATTGGCCGCGGTGAAGCCCGCAGCGCTGGGTTTAATGCCGGTTTTGTCGCTGCGGATCGGAGGGCACTTTATCCTCTATTTTGTCGCTGCGGAGGGCACCGTTTCCTCTTTTTCACTCTGTTGCCGGTTTCATGCTGTTTCGTTATTTCCTTCAGGTTCATCAGAAAATAAAAAGGCGAAATTTGTGGGAGTAGGCATAACTGGTGAGAGTGAAACAGAACAACAGAGTGAAACAGAGAAAGAGTAATTGAAACAAAAAATATAACTGGTGATTTGTGGGAGCATTACAGGCATCCACCTTGGACGCGTCTGCGACTGTGAGATCGTGTAGTAGTACGCCTCGAACGCGACTCCGATTACCCCCGCGCGCTTCGTTGACTTTACTGCTTGCTGCGGTTCGAGCGGTGGTGAGAGCATTCCAACTACAGGGTTCGCCGTCGACTCAGGGACTTGTTGGTGGGCTTGGACGCCGGCGTGTGGTAAAGTGAGGGGACAGAGAGGTCGAGCACCTTGTGAATAACTGAATATTGGCTTTGAAGCCGGGTCGGCGAAAAGGAGCGTGTCATCGTCCAGCAGAGGAGCGCACCATAATGCGGAAGACGGTGAACTCGCTACCGTCTTCAGATAAGTACAACCACCAGAGGAACTGGCTTGCTCTGTTTTCGGTTATCCCAATCAGAACCGCATGTCTTCACGAGCTTGCACGAGACCATTATAGATTCATAGTTAGGGGTGACGGAATTTGTTTTCTTTTTTCAGATTATTACATGCTTCCATTGCAGAAAATAAAACAAATGAATTGTAGACTCAACAATTCGACATATCAGTTGAACGAATTCTTGCTCAATCTGACGTTTACAACTGGGTGGGTTACACAAGTTTGGTTTCAATCCAAGACAAACACTGATATACTGTCCAACTGAAACATCCTGTTTTAACTGACATAGACTCCATTGTGAGCATATCTCAAAGCTCCAAAACATGATAATACCTTCTGAGAAGAAAAGAATCTGACTCTGAAAAATGACCAAAACGTGTCTTCAGATAAGTAGCAGTGAAGTATCCATGACGGACAGATTCATCACTACCATGCTAGTATACTACATGGCAGGGGCAGTATATTTGAAATCCATTAGTCACATTATTGATTCCAACGTTTCTACACTTGAAACCACAACTAGCTAACTGGGTTTATTTATTGGTCACTGAATATATGCAACAAGTTAGGTTAAACAGAGGCTCAATCTCGACGATGCGGTACACGGGCCGGATGTTCTGGACCGACGCCGCCAGGTTGCCCTGCGTCAGCGGCACGCCCTTTGGGAGGGACGGCTCGTCGTGCCGGACGTGTGCAGGAACAGGGGCACGTCACACGCCTCGTTGGAGGTGAGGTTGCGGGTTGAGCACTCAGCAGCGCCGCCACGCCGCGCGCGCGGATCGTCATCGCAAGGAACATGATCACAAGCTGCACCCACCAATTTTGATTCAGTTCAGTTCAGTTCAACTCGAACTCCTCCTGTGCCGTTTTAACCACGTACGGTGCGTTTGACTTTGCCGGAATTGACGCTCTCTGTTGTTAACAACAGAAGACGGCTGCATGACATCGGGGACAGTTCTGGCGATGAAGGAACGGGGTTGTGTGGGCGGCAGCTGTCCGGGAGACAGCGACAGAGCACTCTGTTCCTCGCCGCGATTGCAGAGGAAGGAAGAGGAACCGGCCACGAGCTCACCTGGTGGCGGCGGATCTCGGTTTCATACGAGAGGACAGCAGCGCCAAGGCCTTGATGCCCGTCTTCCTGTCCCCGACAGCGCCACCACGAGAGCACCGGCACCAGCGGCAGCGCCACCGTGCTCGTCACGTTCGCGGAAAGCCCTCGAGTACATACTCCTCTCCTTGAAGCATGTACGATAAAAGTGCAGCTAGGAATTAAAAACTCGACTTTTTTTGGAAAAACAAAGAAAAGTAGAGCAAAGAGTAGCATTTCTTCATCGTCAAGCGAGGCATACATAGATGCCTTTGTGGCAGGGAAACAAGCGCCTTTGTAAAGCAGCAAAGCAGCTATGCTCTTGATAGACAAGGAATTCATTCTGTCAAAGAGAATCAGAAGGCGTTTCTATGGCTGCATCCACAAGGAAGGTACTACGTAGCCAGGAGGGACATATATATGCTCTGCTCTTAACCACAAGCTATCTTGGATGCCAGATTAGTTTAGTACGGATCCTCGAACTTTGTCCCAAGTTTTGGATTTCCTTTTCTGGCCACAACATTCAGAGTGTATTTATGGCCTGCCTCTCGCCTTCTGGATTTCAACACCGCCCGTTGCTCAAGACTCGGGTGCAAATTGAGAGCAGGGAACCCAAAGAGCCCCCTGCAAATTAAGGTAACGATACCCTGCCTCCCTATTTTTCTTGCATCCCACTTCCTGTCGCTGATCTCCTGATTTTTTTGGAACTGGGCTCTCTTCCCACCATTTCATTAAAACGGAGAAAACAAATTAATTTTAAACAGCATTTGCAGATCTCCTGATAAGGCTTCAAATCGTGTGTTCCTAATGGATTTGGTCTTGTGCATTCAAGTGTATATAGTTCGCATCTGCTTAGTTCAGTGCTGTTTTTCTTTTCAAAATGACTTTTATCATTGCACTACTGGACGTATTGTTCACTGTTTGCTAAAATGGATCGTTCCGACAGGCGAGAACCCCCTAGTGCAATTTGGATAGAAAAGGTTTGATGGAATAAAAGCCTTGAGTTTTTTTTTGTTTTCTTAAGTGATATAATCAAAATCCACACAAAATAGATGCTTTTAAGCAGTTTATTTGAAGTGTACAAAATGGAATCCTGCTTAGTTCACTGTTGTTCTTTGCACTTGTGAAATTGACACAATTGCATTTTGTAGCGTATCCATCCACTTAGTTCACGGTTGTTCTTTGCATTCAAAAAATTGAATTTTATTGTTGCTTTATTGGACGTAGAGTTCATTATTACTATTAGATGTATTGCTTTGATATCTAGGTGTGAGAATTCCCGAGTATTGATGAGGATTTTAATAATTCTCGATACAAAGTGTTTGATAAAAGAACAACCTTTCATTTTCCATGTTTTCAGATGTGACATAAAACAAAATGCTTGCAAGCTTGCAAGCATTTTGTTCTTGAGACTGACATTTAAGTAGAGTCTATTTCTAGTACAATATAAAGGAAAGAACACAATAATCGGGTTTAAGTCTGCTTGGAGTAGAGTGTAATAAGTTAAATCCTACTAACAAGCATACATAGAGCATAACTTTTATTCATTTTGCAGAACATTCAACCTGCATCATGGCGACTATTTTGACCTCTTTGGCATCCTATGTCCTGAACATGCTGGCGGGGATGACTAAAGAAGAGGTCACTTTGTTGTTCGGAGCGTCTGGCCACATGGATAAGATGAGCATCAAGCTGAAGGACCTCCAGAATTTCCTTGCCGATGCAGATAGAAGGAACATCACTGACCATACCGTGCAAGAATGGGTGAGAGAGCTAAAAGGTGCCTTGTACGATGCCACCAACATCCTCGACCTATGCCAGCTGAAGGCAATGGAGCGGGGAAAACACCGAGATGCAGGGTGCTTCAACCCCTTGATGTTCTGCATGCGAAATCCCCTCTTCGCCCATGACATTGGCAGCCGTATAAAGAAGCTCAACCAGAGGTTGGATGACATCAAGGAGCGTAGTGCTGCCTTCAACTTCATTAACCTCGGTTCTGAAGAGGATCGTAGAAGAAATAGTACGTCCTTGCGTTCTTCAAACCGTGAGACATCAGGGGAGCTCAATGAGTCAGCCCTCGTTGGTGAGAAGATCGAGGAGGACACAAGAAGTCTGGTTGAGATGCTGACAAAGGAGGAGCAAACCACTAGAGCACACAACAAAATTATGGTTTTTGCCATTGTTGGAGTTGGTGGGATTGGAAAAACTACCCTTGCCCAAAAGATTTTCAATGATGACACAATCCAACATGAGTTCACAAAGAAAGTATGGTTGAGTGTCAACCAAGACTTCAATGCCACTGAACTGCTAAAGAAAGCTATCACTGAAGCAGGAGGAGACTACCAAGCACCTGGAAATACGAGGGGTGCACTTGAGAGAACCCTTAAGAAAGCTTTAATGGGGCACAAGACCTTATTGGTCATGGATGATGTTTGGGACCATAAGGCATGGGTGGATGTTCTAGAGACTCCATTGGCTCATGCACTGGAACCAGGTAGCCGTGTTCTCGTCACCACGAGACATTACATGGTTGCTCGAGGGATGAATGCTGTGGACGTTCATAGAATCGACAAATTAAAGGACGAGGATGCGTGGTTCTTGCTCAAGAAGCAGGTGCGTACAAGTTTACCCAGCTAATACATTAATCATTATTCGTGCATGTACTCCCTTTATCTAGTATGTTTTTTCTTATGTTCCACACATTTGCAGTAAGATTGTTGAGTTAATTACCTGTCTAGCTAGTTACTCAAATTTGAATAAACACAAGGTCTCTATCCCACTCCCAGCCACCTTAGCATCATTCGTCGTTGCAACTCATTGATCTCTCCATTCAGATGTGATCTGCTAAATTGTACAAAACTTATTTTTGGATCAATTTTATAAAAAAAAAGTTTAAACCTATGGACTGCAGATAATGGAATGGCTAATATGATAAACAAATATTATATACTAGAAAACTGGGACCCTTTTTAATTGGTAAGCCAGGTCGGCATCCTACTTAATCCTTTGATGGTATCCAATCAAACCAGACCTATTCCTTATCAAGCAAGGAACCTCCTTACCTCTTAATATGTGGTCACGTGGATCAGGAAACAATCCTCTCTCTCTCTCTCTCTCTCTCTCTCTCTCTCTCTCTCTCAATGCCCATGCCCATGCCGGCAGGTTCAGGCCAACCCATGTTCAACAACGGCTCACAACCATCAGTGCGAGTGCATTGATGGTTGACTCACCAAGTCAGAGGGGCCTACCTCGCCTCGTCGGCAGCAACAGCTTCCTCGTAAATCTGAGTGCAGGAGCGCACTCGTCAAAATTTAACTGACCCCGCCGCATCACCCATCCAATGCTCTAACCCAATCTAAGCTTTCTACACATTCTCCTAGAGCAAGACAAGCCTGAAGCATAGGATGAGGATGGCTCGTACGCACGGACCATTACCGTGCACAACCTTTTTTTTTTCAAAAATATGCACAACTTTCTAGCATGAATTGTGTTGCCGCACGCCTTGGCGTGTCCTAGGGACTGGTTAGGTCTTGCAGAGGGGATGGACGTCCCACTACCAAAGTGCCAGGAAATTTGATAGAGATGCTTTTTAAAGTGCCACTATATTCCAAGAGTCAATGCATGACAAAGATGTTATAAGGCATTTTAGAAAGTGCCAATACGATTGCCTCGAGGCAATTTAAACATGCCTCTACTGTTAAGCCCAAGACTACTAGGTGCATAGATTCTTGGTTGAGTTTCATTTTATACGGGCCATGTTTAATGTCCTATGCTTTAATTTGAAAGAAGAAAAGTATATCGTATTTACTATTATATATATATATATATATATATATATAGGAAAAATCCATTCTACTCCCGGGTGTAGTTACTCCCACTTTCAAAAAACCATCATGGGTATGTGTATATATACACATATATCACTCTTTTCTCTCTCTCTCAATTCTTCTCATTAGTGTAGCTACTCCCGCTTTGAAAAACCACCTTGGGTATGTTTACATACCATTTATCATTCTAAGATACCTTGACAACAAAAACCTTCTATAGTCACTTTGTTATAAGCATTTTTCTAATTTGCCTCTATTACATATGTCTCAAACGTAAAGAGAGGATATGTCAAAATTCTGAAAAAGAAAGTGTCACATGGATGGTAGAGGCATTTTAATTTGCAGAGTGTTCACGCAGAAACACTGTAGAGACATTTTTTTAGACATCTTATATATCTTGTAGAGGCATTATTAGAGACATCTTTTGAGTCTCTAGGGACAATTTTTTTGAAAGTTTGTGGCCTTTAATAAACTACTCATAAGAATAATAATTCAGGCATAGACACATTGTGATGTGTGGGTGAGTTGGCTAGCGAGGCTCAACAAGTTATTATAAGTCCACGAGGCCTTGAGTTCGAAGCTTCAGAACTACAATAATTTTGACAACTTATTCAACATTATAAAAATGCCTCTAGCTTATTAACGAAATATATAATGCCTCTATATATGAAATTATCACAAATTTAGTAGACACACCTCTTAAAGTATCACTATGTTACTAGAGTCAATGCATGACATAGGCATTTATGAGGCATTTTAGAAACTGTCTCTATGATTGTCTAGAGACAATTTAGAAAGAGTGTGTTTCCTTCTCAGGTGACTGAGATTTTACTAACCTTTGAGTCACTTTTTCAGCTACTAGATAAGGATCTAACCATCTAGATCTTCCTACCCCTCATTAAATTTATTTTTTTAAAATTTTTTGTTGAATGTTTTGGCTTTAACAAAAAAAATTTCCAGCTTCAATAAATGAATGTTCCACGCATGCATTTTAACTGTTCGTAGAATATGATCAAGAAATATTTCAGATTTTAGTCACTAGTAACTAAATGTTCCAGCTTCAATAAAAATAATGTTCCAGCTTGACAAAACATATGTTCCATGTGTACATTTGTTGGTTGCTCCAAAAATATGATAAAGCTATGTTTTAGAAAAATAATTTAGTGAGTTATTCATGTTAAAACTATATTAATAGTTATAGTTAAATTATAAATACTAGCCGTGCCACAAAAAGAGCATCCACTTTTCCTCTCAAGGTCTATAAATTCTCAGGGACGTTACCATCACAGTATTGCTCGTGACAAACGGCCCAATCAACTTCCACTCTGCTTGAGCTACGGAATGACATTCTGAAAAAACAGTTACTTGTAATCCATTATTATTTTCCGATAGTACTCTCATCTTAACAAAAACTAGCTAATATTGATTGGTTAGAGAAAACATATCTACACTATTAGATCATAACACTAGCATGGTTTTTTTTTCATATTACTAGTTAGTATTTTGGACCGTAAAATTCCTCTAAATATTGGTTCACCAGCCTCACCTCAGGAATGGTCAGAAAATTACATGTTACAGCAATGAGTGACAGTTACGTATTGTTTAGTTTGCATGTTTCTAACTCGATCTGATCGGAGGGGCATCCAGTTTCACTAGATTGTGTTTGTTTCAGGTCCCCTGCAATCGAGATGTAAGCACTGATCTTGACTAGATAGATTGCATGCGTGTGTTGTTTCGTGGCTAGCAGATGACTAAGTCATTAGGAAATGATAAGTGCGGCCGAATCGCTGGCTTTGTGGAGGACGTTGCTTGCTGCTGCGGTCAGCGGAGAGGGCGTGCGCATAAGGGTGTGGCTCACATACAAGGGGAGGATGAGAAGAACCCGGCCTGAGGAATGCGTGCGTGCACGTCAAACCTGGCAAGTCGTTGTGCAGCTGGGTCCAGGTGGGCCATAAATCTGTGTCGCCGCTGGGCTGCTCCTCCGAGCATGACCAGGTGAGCCATAAACCATAAAGCGGGCTGCTCCTCCGAGCATGACCTCGCGATCGATGCACCATGAACAGGGGCGACGCCACCAAGCTCACGACGGCGTTGGTGGCGGGCCGGCGGCGTGCGATGGCAGGCGCGGCTCGAAGCCTGGCGGCAGGGAGCGGGGCAGTGCGCAGCAGGCAGTGTCAAGGCGGATGGTGGTCACAGCGCCTGCACAGGGAAGAAGGCGAGCTCCGAGGCGTCGCGGTGGTGGGCGCGGCGGCGGAATCGTGGGCCGTAGACAGAAGGGTGGCGAGTTCGTATGGCTGCTGGCACCCGCGCGTATTCCCCGAATGCCTGCTGGCTGGAGGCAGCCGAGGGAGCCAGGGCGGAGGAACGGGAGGCAGGGATGTCCTTTCTCTCAGTTACCATATATTTCGTTTCCCCTGCTCGATACATTCATGTGCAGTCTGACCCGTCGTGCTTGTATATACGTATAGATGATGTCATGCTTCATTTTGCCCAGCATTCCACACAAATCAAATTACTTCGTTGATTTTACTTCCGCACACAGTACGTATTCGGTATAAATTTGTCAACATGATTCACTCATTGAACAAGCTTTAACTGCTTGCAGGTGGTCAGAAATGTAAATGATGAATCTCAGGTTGAGATGCTAAAGGATATTGGAATGGGAATCATAGCAAAGTGTGATGGTCTGCCTCTTGCTGTCAAAGTAATGGGAGGTGTCTTGCTTCAGAAAAATAGAAGACGTAGTGATTGGGAAGCTGTCCTAAAAGATTCGGTATGGTCAGTATCTCAAATGCCTGAAGAGTTAAACAGTGCAGTATACCTTAGCTACCAAGATTTGGATCCTCTTTTGAAGCCATGCTTTCTGTACTTCTCCCTGCTTCCCAAGAGCGAAATATTCGATGTTCATGAAATTGTTGGCATGTGGATTAGTGAAGGAATCATTCATGGAAACTTAGATGATTTAGAAAATATAGGAAGGGAGTACTATGATGAGCTAATATTGAGGAACCTTATAGAGCCGGATGTAAGTTATATGGATCAACTGGTTTGCAGCATGCATGATGTTGTTCGCTCGTTTGCACAATACATTGCCAGAGATGAAGCATTAGTAGCAGGTGAGAGTAGTCAGATTGATATTACTAGTAAACTTAATTCACAAAACTTTATTCGGTTGTCCCTAGAAAATAAAGGATCAGAATCAGATGAGTTAGAATGGATGTCTCTACAAGAACAGATATCAGTAAGAACACTTATTTCAATTGGGAATAATATAAAGATCAAGCCTGGTGATTCATTGGTTACTTTTCCAAATCTACGAACCCTGTATGTACAAAATGCAGATTTCGATCAACTGGCTGAGTCTTTGGTCAAACTCAAACATCTGAGGTATTTGTCCATACCAGACACGAACATATCTAAACTGCCAGAGAACATTCATAAGATGAAATTCCTGCAGTATATTGACATCTCAGATTGTGTAAGTTTGGTGAAGCTTCCTGTTAGCATTGGAAAGCTACAAGACTTGAGATATCTTGATCTTCGTTGGACGAGTATAAATAGTGTACCCAGAGGTATTGGTCGTTTAACTAGTTTGAGAAAACTATATGGGTTTCCAGTCCACATGGATGGTGACTGGTGCAGTTTGGTAGAACTGGGGCCTCTCTCCAAGCTCATTGAACTTTATATACATGGCCTTGAGAATGTATCTTCATCAACAATTGCTAGAAAGACCAACCTTTGTGGAAAGGTTCACTTAAGAAAACTAGGTTTACATTGCACTAGCACACATGGACATAATGGCCAGTTGTTCAAAGAGGAAGACAATATCTCTGGCGAAGGGCACCAAATCATTGAGGAGGTTTTTGATGAGCTCTGCCCTCCACCTTCCTTAGAAGAACTTGAAATCAGTGGATACTTTGGTAAGCGACTCCCAAGATGGATGACGTCGAATGAAGTTGTGCCCCTTGGAAGATTGAGGAATCTGGAATTGCTAGACCTGCCTTGTTGCGCCCGAGATCCCTGATGGCTTGTGTCAGCTCCCCTGCTTGGAGCTTCTGCAGTTTCGGCATGCCCCAGCCATCAAGCAAGTTGGACCAGAATTCTTACAGCTACACCATCATGAGCACCTAAGAGAACTCCAGGTTAGTCAGTGCCCTGGTATCGAGAGGATCAGTAATCTGCCCAAACTGCAAGCTCTCACAATCATCGAATGCCCAAAGTTAAAGGTATTGGAGGGTGTGCCTGCACTAAAAAGACTCAATTTGGAGGACTATGACATGGGTACACTCCCTGGATACTTGCGAAATGTAAACCCAAGGCATCTGCTGCTGATTGACTGCGACGTATCTCTGCTCACTTTACATAGCATAGGAAAACCTAGTCCTGAGTTGGACAAGTTCAGCATATCAAGCAGGTCAAAGCATATGCAGATGATGACGACAACAACATTGAGAGGAAGTGGTTATGTGTCGTACATAAGGGATCCTTTCAGCTTTAAGACAAACATCAGCCCGCTCTGCCATCAAACAAGGTAATGTAATACCATGAATCAACTTCCACTTCATATAATTTTGTATTATTACAT